>MU155190.1:81065-158098 GCA_015484465.1 Pholiota conissans
AGCTTGAGGTTCATCGCTGATTCTTCTGCTGTATCTTGAGAGAAACGCACCACAATATCATTTCGTATTCCAAAATCATGCCTGGGTCAAAGTTCTTGAGGAGAAAGTCAGTCTTCTCATGACTTCCATCCCCGTCAAGATCAGTAGGTAACGCGTCACATCTGGATTATTCTAGTCAGTATGTTGCTTTAAGAGAAAGCATAGAGATATGTACTTCGGAAAATGTACTTCGGGCACCAATTGGATACAATTCCTGCAAGCCAAACTTGCTCGGGGTAATCAGCGATATATGGGCCCAAACTAAAAATTGCACGACGATAATATCCATCGGGACACTTTACGACTTTTGGTGTTTCCATATATGGTTTAAGTGGGCTGAAAACACACTCGAGACACTTGTGATAGAGTTGGCGACAGAACTTCTGGAAGTCCGGCTCCTTGCGCTGATGTTTGCCAGCTTGAGACGCATAGAGCTGCATTAGAACAACACATAGTATATAAGTCCAAGTATAACAAACTCCACACCTTTTAGGATTGGAAGAAATGCGACAGACACGACACTATTTCCATGTCCACGGCGAGCAGTGTTGGATATGTTTCCCCAAGAAACATACACTGGGTGATATTCTTGATGGCCTTTAGCCACTGAAACGGTGGTTTGGTCACTTCCAGATACAACAGGTACAAGCATGCTACCGCGCATCTTTCGGTCAACAGCAATCTTATCCTATAAGAGATGGAAATAAATAGTTATTCGCCAGTACCATCTGAATTCAGTTCAAAGAAGACGACTCACTGCTTAACGCCAATGCCAATCTCCAGAAATTGGGTTTGAGTACAAGCGATCCCCTCGACCATCAAACTCCTGGTACGGGGTATACTCAAATTGTGTATCGAGCTGCTGTTCAAGAACCGTCAAAATGGCGCGTGTGTTGAGTTCATATAGTTCTTCCATCCAGCGAGGCAGTATCGGCGGTTTTGGTCCAGAATAAACAAATATGTATGTTCGCCATGGTGCTTCTCCCACTTGCATTGAGTCAATCATGTTGTAGAGCTCCTCTGGGTTCTTCCAAGGTACACTCACCGGGTCAGACTCAACTTGAACTGACGCATGCTTTAAAACAGTAGCGCGCCATGGGTCTAATACCGTTTGAATGTCCTGTTGGGATGCTTTTAGCTTCACGTAATGATGGTCTACCCATGCAAAGGCGAGTCGATCCGTAAAAGGAGTCCACGGATTGTCGGAAATATTTTGCTGTTGTTCAGAGGAGAGAGAACACGGAGGCAGGAAGCGCTGGCTTATTCAGGAATATACTATCCTCGGTACATGGTCCTGCTTCATTAAAAATCAGTCGTAGTTGATAGAGAAGCAAAATTGGATGAACATACCGAGGTGCCGATGAGACATTCGTGTCCGCTGAGTGGCTTCCGTAGGCGGTCGAAAATTTGGGTGCATAGTTTTTTGATGACGCGTGAGCCCTCTCGATGAACGAGTTTTGAACCACCTGCTGGACAGTCGAAGTTGGAGCTGGGTTGTCGAACCATTGTGATAGTGTAGACAGGTCGTGAATGAACTCGGCGGTCGAAGATGCAGTTGGGCGTGTTGCAGGCACGACTGATATTCACGTAAGGTGAGAAACTCTGCAATATTCCAGCCAGCGAAGTAACACAATCCATATAGCTACCTATCTCTACATAACAGCTGACATTCGTATCCATGCCTAACGCCCGTTCTCGAAATCCTCGCATACCTCCTCCGCCTAAACCTGTACTGGGTAACATAACAGTCAGGTCAAGAGTAACACTGACGAAGGTGACATAACGAACCAGCAAATCCCTATTCTACCACCACCACCTGCACGCAAGGGAAGAGGAAGGCCTCGCAAGGAAGTAGTCAATACAGCAACAGTCAACGAGTACGAACCGGCGCAGCCCAACATTCCGACTCGACGTACACGCGGAAAGGGCGACAAAGTTCCAACTAGAGACGAGAGCAATACCGGAACTTTGCTGCAGCATCCACCACCAGATGATGCAGTCACAGCTCGCAAAAGGCCTAATATTATGCCCAGGGCACCATTCCCCGATCGAAGTGGACGTAATATTCATCCAGCTGTAGCAACAGGATAAGTAAAACGACAAACCCGAAGAAAGTTGCTGAGCAAAAGGAGGCCCAGAGAAGGGAGATCGAGGAGAGGATACGACGAGGTGCAGCATAATTCTGCGAACAGTAAACACTGTTGAATGTGTCACGTGTCCTCCTCCCCCTCCCCCCCTCCCCCAGCCAATAAGGTTTGAGATATTAATAACGTGAGAGGCGCGTTCAACATGTCGCCGCGTCGTCTACTTCATCTTCGTCGTCCTATGGTGCTCACAGTTCCTCTTCCCTCCATCAGTATGACTCTCTGCCCAACGAACACCCACTCCATCTCGTCTCCCCCCTACCTTGGCTCCTAAATCACGCGGATCTTGCAGCATATATCTCAATGAAGACCCTTGACAAATTACAATGCGATCTTGTCGTCGTCTTCACCTTGGTATCTATGGCTGACCAGCAATTCTACGACTATGGTGCCCCATTATCTCGGAATACACCCAGAGGACGTCTGTGTGCAGCACTCTTTGCCTATAAAATCCGGTATGTTACTCCTTTTTTTTCTCATCTTATACACACATTCGTTCATTCGCCTTCTCTCTCCTTGAAAGATGACACACGTTTGCACCAGTAGCAAGGATCCTCGTCAGGGAACTATGTTTAGCGAGCTTGTCCTTTTTGCAACCCTCAGGCCTGACCTTGCGCGCCCATATCATGTCCCCAGAACCCCAGAATACATCGCAGCTCAAGCCGCACGCGAGCCGGAACTCTTGGAACGTGCTGGCCAGAATCCAGGTATGCTTGAATCATTCGATTTTGCCCTCGATACCTTTTCTCATTTGCTCAGGTGTTCCGCCACCTTCGAACGCCGGGCCTGAGGTTGCTGCCGCCGCCAGCGATGCGACTGCGACTGAAGTTTAGGTTGACAATCAAGGCAAAGGTGCGCCTCAGTTGTATATGTCGTACCCCACATTTACGATTATCATTCAGTCCAAAGGCTTTTTTTCTTTGTTCATGAGACAGTAGAATGGACCGAACGTCCAGAGAAACCACGAAGCGCCAGCCCCAAGACGTGCACTGAAACGCGAAACATCCCAGAACATATCTGCGTGCTGAACATGTCATGATCCGAGTTCGTCGCAGCGGCACTGGCTGTTCATAACTTTCAGAACGTATACATTCCTGGCGCAACTAGTGGTCCTGGAATGCGGATCTCCTGGTCGGGTTCAACGTGCGTAGATCTGATTCATCTATGCCTCATATTGACTTTGCCTATTTACAGTGGCGGAAAATCGCAGGCGCCTGTCATCCAGGATGATCAGGACTGGAAGCTCATACTTCACGCCCCGAGAGCAAGCTCAACACTATCGCTGTTACATTTGATCTTGATTCTATGGAAGAATACAAGAACCGTAAACGGGTAAGCTTTTTTACTTTTACTTCTATTCTTTTTTTACTCATTACATCTCATACCAAGGCGCTGTCTCCGTCTACCATGTTTGATACCAATCGCCGTGTACGTTTTTTTTGGCACAATCCTTCATCTCTCCTTTTCTGACGTACTCTCAGGTGCCGCGTTTGGACACGTATTCACAGGATCAGACCGCGCTGCTTCGTGCTATTGAGGAGCACGGTACCTGCTTCATCTCGCAGGACGGCAAACACATTCAGATCAATCGCTTTCGTTTAAGCGCCTGAGGGTAAAACTGGCGCTGCGAGGTACGGTTCAACAATGCAACTGATCACATGAAAGTAACCCGGGTCCAAATTGAGCAGGTTCCCTTCTTTGGAAACCGCTCCCAAGAAATATCAGAACGCTGGTTTACGGAAAGACAACAATGTCGTCCAAAAGTCCAGAAATGCCGACGTTTTCGATCGCTTTGAAAGCGGTGGATTGCACGACGAGGATATCACTTCAGATCGACCACCTTTACCCTCAAGCAACTCCAGAGCAGAACTTCTTGGTTCTCAGTAATTTCCTGAGAATCTCCAATGCGATCGCACTCGAAGAAACGAGGTGGATCTGAGCACTTTCCCATGTCGAAGTTTAACGCTAACCGTTTTTCTTATATATGTAGCTGGTTCAAATCGGTGGCCGTGGCGCTCTACAGGGACTTCGTGCAGCCTCGAAGGTGAGCATTTAAAGCACTTTGTCCTGGTTAGAAATATTGAATAACCGTCTACCGTCTACGAAGGCTTCCAAACTACCCAAAGCAGATCGCGGGAAGGGCCAAGCCAAACGACAAGTAATTTCAAATTCGGACTCGTAAATTCCTCTCCCCCCCACCGGCTCCGGCTCGTCCTAGCGCTTGATTCCTGGAAGATATACGGTGGAAGAAGGTTTTCAACCCAACTTTAAGTCACGCGTTCTATATATCTGATCAGCCATTTCTCGACTTCACTGCGGAATCCTCTCAATTCCTTGCGATTGTTCAAGATGTATTCAATATATCATTTCCAGACGTCACTATCTCCCTGATCGCAAGTGATCCTATTGTGAAGGCTTAATTGTTTATCTGGATGGCCACGTATATGGACATGAATATGACTATAGTCTGCTAACAGGCATACGACCGCGTAAAGACGCGGAAATCAAAACTTGCGGACGAGATTTTGAAACAAGTCGAGAAAATTTTTGAACAAGCAGAGTTCCAAGGTCAACCGAGGAATATTTGTGAATACGTTCGCTGGGCGCTGAAGGATGGGCCAGCATATTATGGTTTGCCAGCTCCTATGGGATACAAGAAAGGCGAGCAAGGTTATACTGTATGTCTCCTGTTCATTTGATCTCGTCGCAGCGCTAATGACGATAGTCCCCCGACGGACTCCTTGAATCCGACTTTATCACTCCAGTGGCCCAGAAATTTTTCAAGTATGCAGCAAACTCAGCAATGTAACCCGCAATTGATGGGGAAAATCCACCTAAAGGCCTCTATGCACTGATTCTTCTCGCAGTACGTCCATTATCTTTATCGTCTTATCATTTATGTAGCATCATCATTGACGATCTTGGGACGGTCAGGTTGAACGCGCGTTCTCGGCCCACATATCTGGCAGCTACAAAGCCCCTCCTCAATTCACGCACGACAACTACTGGCAGGCCCTGAAGGTTTTCTTTGGCCATATAAGCAGTGTAAGCGAGAGACGCTGGTATCGCATCCTGGCTCTTGGACCCGCCATCGTGAGTGAGCCGAATGAGGATCTTATGACTGACCAGTCGATGATCTCTTGCATACCGAGCCGAAATCTACGTCCCAGCCAGTCCAGTGAAGCTTTGTTCCACGTTCGGTTGATGCGCTATATTAATATACTTACTTTACAATCCCGTTTAATTCATGCTCATGCAGAATAACCAACTTTGTAACGTATATAGGACAGCAAGAGTCTTATGGTTCTACGTGATCTAGAGACTAGTTTCCACGATTTCTGCAGGTTTCCGGGGTTTCCATTCCTTACAGTTTCCAGGTAAATGGACTTACGTTCCATGTTTCCTTGTTTCTTCGCTTCTGCTGGTTTTCACGGGTTGCCCAGGTGGGGAAACGTGTGGAAACTGAAATGCTAAAGTTCTGATGTTGATGGTGTATTGATATGTACAGACAATGTATTCTTGATGGATTGAAAAGTACAAACAATGTCTTTACACTGGACTGTCAGCTCTAAATCCATTCTAATCCAACGTACGGTGAGTACTGCGATTAATACATTGGCATTTGACGGTAGCTACCGTCGTTTAATGCATTGAACTGTCAACCTCTGGGGAATCAATAACTATATACATGTTTCTGTGAAAAGTAGAAAAGTACTTCAAAATTCCTATGTACTTGTACATGCCTTCGCAAAATAATCTAACGATAACAATAGTATGTAACAAAGTCCGCGAGTTCAAGTTGAGTTGAATAAACGAAACGAGAAAAAATAACCTTAAGAAAACCCAAACACTCCATATTCCGTCGAATGACATTAGTTAGCTGCCCAATGTGGGTAGTGCAGTAGACGTTGGATTTGGACATGGCATTGAGATGCCACCCTCAAGCTCAATGCTGTCTGGCATTGTAAGGGTTTTTATTCGAAAGTTGAACTCTTGTTCGTAAGGTTCATAGTATGACTCTCCAAGATTGAGAATGAGTCGTGAGCCGAAAATCCCAGATAGGGTGGCGGGTAAAAGAAATATTGTATGAGACGTAGTTGGCTAAATGAATTCCTATGTTAGAATTAGGCAGGTACTGAAACAGATGGACATACCCTCAACGACAGATAAAATAACACCAAGTTTATGATGCACGACAAACAGAAGCTGTAGAGAATTTGAATATTAGAAACCAAGCTACGTTTAATTGACAATCAATAATGATCACATGAAGGGGAAAACAATGCTATCCCGCAGGAGGATAAACAGCAATGATGATGACCGGCTCGAATTTGGCAAATGAGGAAACATCTCATGACTTCCGGCTTCCTGGTAATACCTGACACCAAGCGTTACTGCAAGAGTGCATATCAGAAATTCGAATAGCACGGGAGGTATCCAGATGATGAACATCCACGGCGGAAGCTTTTCTCTGCCACAGAAACCGACGGGGTTGTGGATAAGTATATCTGAAAATATTGGATATTGGATGAGAGAAGAAAAAAAAACTTGCAAAAACAGCTCACCCGAATTAATAAGCATTCTTCCGTAGTACCATATCGGCACTTGAACGATGGAGAATGAAATCAATTCGATGAAAAAGCCACTGACAAGAATCTTCAGGACCGTCCGATCGTGTCTATACATGCTCGACACACGGTATACCATGATACCTATGTATACAACATTGTCAGCATAATATCTAAAGGACTTAATGGGAGCTCAAAACATACCTTGCATGGTGAAGAAGGTTACGAGGGATCGCTCCTTCATCCGCTACGGCCAAGTGAAAGCTATTCACCCAGCAAATAGTTCGAACACGTGACGGATTTGTGCGCAGGGTTCGATTCTCGAGGATGGAAGAAATTGACAAGTCATATATGTTTGACGTAGGATATGTTCGAAGTTTTGTTCAATAATCCAGTTAGCATTTTGTAGTTTAATTATCAGTTTATTTTTATCATATTGTGAGAAGTACGAAACACCCAGGCTTCACTAGTAAGAAATGAGTGAGGATTATATTTTTATCTAGTCCGAGGACTTTGTAGTTTATGATCGTGAGTCAGAGGATGTCTCAGTCATGAGAAACGGACTGCGACACGTATCCCATTGTGTTCTTGACACGCCGTCTCTCTTTTTTTCCCTTTCCAATTGCCCATGTTGTGTCTCTATTCCTCCCATTTCTCTCCTCGCGGTTGATGTCTTCGTCAAAGTCTTCGACGTCATTGCCAAGGTTTTTTATGGATCTCAACCAAATCAGGTTACGATGTGGGAGTTGATCTCGAAGCCGAGCGACAGTGCGCTCATATGCTGCAATCTTTTTCTCTACTCTGTCAGTGAGTTCGTCGATCTAAATAAGTGGTGAATATCAGTCTTGGCTACAAAAAAATGAATTTCAGCTTCACCTCTTGCTCATCACCACTGCCATACCCAAAGGGCGATGACGACCTCCATGAATCATTCACTTCAGGAACCAGGGGCAGTTCGCATTGGCGATCACTTGGAGATTGCGGCGGAGAACTCAAGCTGAGATCAATGACCTCATGTGGTACCAATGAGTCCTGCTCAAGACATTGCTTCTTCGGCGGCGCAGACTTCCCCAAATATTCGAAGGATTTTCTTTTCTTCGTAAGTCCCTTCCATTTCTCCTTCTCCTCAAGCATTTTTTTGTCGCCTGACCATGTATTGTCATCACCATCTGTATAGTTCGCCTCGAGGTCAATGTAGTCCGAAAGAGGCAAGCCTTTTGCAACGAGGCATGGGTGCCGATAAATAGGAACAACACGACGTCGAACCACTTCTCGAAAGAACCGTGGATCTGGTGGCATGACAGCTTGGACAAGGTGTTTGCACAAGTGGTGAGGTTGGTATTTTTTCTGTCCACAGTTGCAAGTCCACAGACTGACATTGGTGACATAGGCATCGATGTTGGGATTTAGCGCCTTTGTTGACAGTTTCTTCCAGGCCTTCTTGAAGGCCCGTTGATATGTTGTAAGAGGTCTCGACCGCCCTACACGGTATGTACTGTCAAGAATGCCAGTCCGATTCAAATATGATGGAGTAACTTTTTTGATCAGGATCCAGATGAGGTGGTCAAGTCGTGGGCGCGCAATATTATGGAGATAGTTGTGTTTCAACTGTCGCCAGAAGTTTTCAACAGCCATGGTGGTCCGTAGTCGGGAAAGGTAAGTTGTGGTTGACCTCGCCCAGAGATCCCACATTTTCGGACAGTACCAGCTAGCCCACATATATCCCCACACTTCACGAAGCCCACGGATTTTGCAGAAGTCGTACATTTCATAGACAGCAGCCCAACGAATCTGTTTTGAGGTGAGACATTTTTCTCGACGTTCAGGGAATATAGGATGTTGACAGAAGTGCTTTGTAAATAGATGTAGAATTTGTTTTCGATGTGGTGCTGGACAGAAAATGTAGTCGGGGTCAGTGGAGACATGTTCTCCTTCATCGAACATCCAGTCAGGACCATCGTCGGTGTCACGGCCATCCTTGTCCATAAACGCACTTACAAACCCACGTAAGTCACTTTCTTCATTGAGTCTGTCGCCCACGCAGTCATTATTGATCTCTTCAAGTGGCAAATTTTCAGGAGCTGGTTGACAGGGTATGACAGCTTTGACACGCCCATTCAAGCGAAGTGCCAGACGACCACGCCCCCCAAATATTGGCGCTGGTGGCTCAGGTGCCTTGTTTTGCTGTACACCCTGGAATAACACTGTCACCCGTGGGATTGCTTTCTGCGAAACTGTATATGGTGTCTAGTTATGTAATTTAGTGTATGTATTTATGCGAAATGAAACCTACTCACACTTGAAGGACATGTCTCCTGGCCAATTGGTACAAACATTTCGTCAATAAAATCAAACTCCATTTTTGCTTCTTTGACATCATAGAACTTGGGTCGACGTAGAATAACTGAAAGTCGGATTTTGATAGCGCGTAAGGCATGCCAAAAGCAGAGTTGGTGTTTTGCTTCTGGGAATTGCGCACGGAATGCATTGATCTCGGAGAAGTCTTTGTCGGATAGTGTGATGATTGCCTTTAGATTCCACTTTGTTCGAAGATGAGAAAGAAGTGCTTGGATGTACCGTTCTTTGCCGCCAGGAGTGCCATCCAGTGAAGACTGAATAAGAAGGTAGGCTAATGGGCAGCCTGATCCGGAAACCTCTCCGAGAAGCGCATACACTTCAAAATTTGAACCATTTGTTTTGACTATTATGTCGGTTAGACTTTCTATAGACATCTATTGGATAAAAGTATACTCACAAGTTGAATCAAGTGATATTTCTCTGATTTGGCTTCCCCATTTGCGAAGAATTTCTGGGAGACAAAATGCTATTGCCGTAAAGCCTTCCTCATCTGGGAGAGGTATGACTTCAAGTGAAGAAATGTCTGACGCAGTGGGAGAGGCCCCTGGTTTTTTTGAGAATTCATCCAATAGTATCCTGACGGATTCCATTTCGTTGGGATCGCGAGTCCATTTCTTGCTAGACATCTGATGCCAAATCTTGTAGATGGACTTGCGCGGAAACTTCGGAAGCTCGTCTGCATGCTTTTCGAGAATCTTATCCCACAGCTGCAAAAATAGATTAGAAGATCAGAAACCTTATCCTTATTGAATTTAATGAACGCACTTGGGTCGGGCTGAGATCTAGATTGTCTCGCACAAATTGTTGCGTTTCCTCGGGTACGTCAATATTCCAATAAGGAATATGTTGGTTATCGTGTTTAAATTTGACGAGCGCATCACTACCTCCATCCATAATAGTGATATGAATCCATCCACTGCACCGAAACACATCCATCCTTCCTTTGTCACGTTGTTTTGCTCCATCTTTTGATGACTTCTTCATGTCATGTTGGCGTGAGTCTGATTGAGCACAAGTATACATGTAGCGCGTGGATGGTGTTCGTTTATGATCATATTTACTATGATACCTTATAAATAGATAATCTTAAGTACAAATATTCATGTATAATTCAATTGACGCACTCGAATCGATAATCCATTTGTTCCCATACAATTTTCGCAAGCTGATCTGCCCTTTCTCGCGTGTTCAGCGGGTCCCCTTCCATTTCCGAAATAGAAACAACAGCAGTAAGAGATTTTATGTCTGTTGCATTAGAAAGAAAGTCGGTGAAGTCACTCAATGAAAGAGTACCGAGCTGATGTGGTAAATTGTCATCTGCATCAGACTCATCTTCATCCGAGTTGCAATCCTTCTCCGCTTTATTTTCCTTCTCAGTAGAACTCTTCAGAGCCTTAGATTTGGTGCGTTTGTTGGCTTCGTTGATCAAACAATTCGTGCACATTTTGCTAAATCCTTCGCGCGTAACTTTGAAGTGATTCGCATTCAATATCTTCTGTTTTCGGCACTTGTTACAGTAGCGCTCGGCAGCCATGCTTCTTGATGAGTTACGAGTATAAAAATAGAGTAGAGTTTGACACGTTCAGGGTCGTGGTGATGGAGCGGTGGGAATAGGAAGACGCGACGCGACGCGTTGTCACACAGATGTCACTTACGATGTTCTTCTGTGCTCGAAACAGGTGCATTTTTGACTACATAACCCTTGCGCTATGATTGTGCTACATGAAATATATCTTTGCCATGGACGAGAATCGAATTCAGTGTGAGAAAAAGTCACGTGTTCGAACTATTTGCTGGGTGAATAGCTTTCACTCTACGGCCACCACCTCCTAACTTTCCCACGCTATAAAAGCCAGGAAGTAGGACCTCTGGTAGTTTACCATAGCAGCTAAGGACTCAGCGATAAATACACATTCCAAATTATGGCGCGGGAGACCCTAACCGACCCAAAGGGAAGAACCAGAGCCCAACAGAAGGCTGGTGAGAAATTACCCACGTCAAAGAAAAGCACACACGCGTCACAGCCAGACGTCTCTGAGACCGAAGACAACGACACACCTGAAGTCAACAACTGTGAGGAGGGACGACAGTTCCTAGAGAAGACCCGACTATTCGTCCCAGAGGGTGCCGAAGCGAACCCGAACACGATGGCGTCCGCGCTGTTCCAGGTATCGGAGATGGATGGAATCACGGCGGAAGCGAAGCAGGCAATAAGGTCCGTGGCCTACCTCATGGAAGAACTAACAGAGGCTACGATGAACACCGCGACAAGGGATGTCGTGGTAGAACAGATGAACTACCTGACGGGGGAAATGAGGAACCTCACAGAACACATGAAGACGACGATACAGGAAGAAGTAGGAAGGCAGGTAGGGGAAGCTATCAGTCAGGCGACGAAAAATACGCCGGCGGTAGTAGCCCCAGTTCCACCAGCTCCCTACAAAAATGCGCTGACAAAAAGACAGGGAGCCCAGAACGCGGCAGTAGACCCTCGACTAATCGCCAGAGATGGAATCAAATCACGACAGCTACTCTTCGATTTCCCTGAGGAATCCGCGATACACAAGAAAAGTCAATACGAAATCCTCCGGGCCTTCAATGACGCGACGACTGCAGTAGACACAGCAAAAGGACCGAAATTTCGATCCATGGAGAGGTTGGCCAATAAGGGTCTCCTCGGGGAGTTCGCCGTAGACGGAGGAGTTGAGTGGTTTCACGCTCCAGGAAACCTAGACAATGTTATAGAAGCGCTCGGAGACATGGGAGAAGGAACACAGCTGAAGAATCGCACACATAGTGTGATTGCATACTTTGTGCCTGTAGAATTCGAAACGAGCGAATATACCCACATAGCTGAACTAGCGGAAACAAATGGACTAAAGGTTAAAAGTGTGACGAAATTGCGGTGGGCAAAGCCCATCGCTAGACGAGATCCAAACCGTTACCAGAGGTTCGCTCACCTGATAATTACTTTTGACAGCCCCGAAACAGCCAACGAAGCCATACTCAAGAGTCTCTACATTTGTGGGAAGAAGGTACAGACACGCAAGTGCAAGAAGGAACCAATACGTTGTCTCAAATGCCAAGGATGGAATCATCTCGCCAAAGAATGTCTTCAAAAGAACGATACATGTGGAACCTGCGCTGCCATCGACCACCGAACAGACAAATGCACGAACAAGGACAAACCTAGGTGCAAACCATGTGGAGCACAAGGCGAAGGACACACCAGTTGGGACCGACGATGCCCCACCTTCATCAGAAAGTGCGAAGAGTTCGACAACGCTCACCCAGAGAACGCGCTGCCGTTCTTCCAAACGACAGAGGAATGGACCTGGTCAGCAAAATTCCCGCCTCCGGCAATTCGACATGGACACGCCCCTCCGAAAATGACGCCCGCGCCAGCACCAGCAAAACAAGGCGACCTCCGACAAGCTCAGCTAGACTTCGCAACACCAGCAACACAGACACAGACGACTAGAGACCAAACAGGCGCAATTGACAGCCTAAGCCTTCCGATTTAATGCTTGTACACCAACAGCCACTGAACCGGTTACGCATTTTACAGATTAACCTAAACAAGTCGAACAAAGGACACCTCGACCTGATCAACAAACCGCTAAGCAAGGACTGGGACATCATACTAATACAGGAGCCACATATAACGAAGATGGGCCTCATCAGAACACCGAAAAAATATACAATTGTCTATCCACCTGACAGATACAAGGACGGCGCCGATCCAGTACGATCAGTGATCATGGTCAACACGCAGCTCACATCAAGCTCCTGGCGAGCCATCAACATACGAGGAAACAACGACATAACAGCCATTCAGATCAGCAATGGGCAGAAACAACTGACGATATTCAATATCTACAACGACTGCGAACACTCGAGGAACATCAACGAGCTACGGCGTGCAATGAACGCAGAACGACTAAACATCTTCAGAGGAGATGATGATCAGGTAATGTGGTGTGGAGACTTCAACATCCATCACCCAATGTGGGACAGGGACGAAGATCACCGACTATTCACAGCAGCAGCAGGTAGGCGAGCAGGGAAATTTATACAACTGATAGCAGACGAGAACATGAAGATGGCGCTCCCAAAGGGCATTCCAACCCTCAAGCACTTTGTCACGAAAAGATACACACGCCCCGACAACGTATGGTGCACAGCAGGAATACTCGAGGACATCACGCGATGCGAAACAGATACATACCTCCAACCTCCATATACTGACCACTTTCCAATAGTAACGATCGTCGACATGCCCCAAGTACGAACGCTGCCGACACCATCCCACAACTTCCGTATGGCCGACTGGGAGGCGTTCTGCGAAGACCTGTCGACGAGGGTTCTGGAAATGCCGGAACCAGCAGAAATAACAACAAAAGAAGAGCTCCAAGAGGCAGCGGCAGCTCTGACCAATGCCATGCAGGAGACGATAAAAGCGACGATCAAAGTCAACAAACCATGCCCGAACTCCAAGAGATGGTGGAATATGGAGCTAGATAATTTGCGAAGAGAAGTCAACAAGCTAAGTCGTCTAGCGTATCGATTCCGAGCCTTTCCTGAACACGAATGCCACGAGGAACACAGATTACAAGCAAATGAATATGGTGACAGCATCCTCAAAGCCAAGCGACAACACTGGACTGACTTCCTGGAAGAAGCAACCTCAAACGACCTATGGACAGCAAACAAATACATCAAGGAGCCAGCTGGAGACGGCGGAAAGGTACGAGTGCCCACGTTCAGGGTAATGGATCCGGATGGAACAAACAAAGAAATCAACACAAATGAAGGCAAGACTGCCCTCCTCGCGAAGGTGTTCTTCCCACCGAAACCAGCAACATCAACAGTACCAGACAACTACAACTACCCAGAACCTCTCCCAGCCCCTGAAATGATCACGGTCGACAGGGTGCGCGAACAGATTCGACGACTGTCTCCGTACAAAGCCAGCGGACCTGATGGAATACCAAACATTGTATTGCAGAAATCAGCCAACATCATAGAGGAGTACCTTACTTTCATATACAGAGCAACACTGACACTTCACACATATGTAAACAGCTGGCGAGAATTCACGACAGTGGTCCTACGCAAACCCGGAAAGCCTAACTATGAAATTCCAAAGGCCTACCGCCCAATAGCACTAATCAACACAATGGCGAAAGTACTAACAGCAACAGTAGCAGACGACATATCAAGAATGGTAGAAAAAGAAGGACTGCTCCCGGAAAATCACTACGGAGGACGAGCCGGACGTATGACGACAGACGCCATTCACATCCTCGAGGACAAAATCAAAGCAGCATGGCAAGAGGACAAGGTAGTGTCAGTCCTCTTCCTCGATGTTGAAGGGGCTTTCCCCAATGCAGTAACGGATCGCCTGATTCACAACCTGCGAAAACGACGAATACCAGAAATATATGTGGAATTCATCAAAAACCTGCTTGACGGCCGAACAACTAGGCTACGTTTTGATGACTATGAATCAGAAGCCATTGCCATTTTGAATGGGATAGGCCAAGGCGACCCCCTCTCAATGATTCTCTATATCATTTACAATGCTGACCTGCTTGAAATTACAGACAAACCTAACGAGGATTCACTAGGCTTTGTGGATGACATTCTACTCATAGCAACAGGGAAAAACTTCAAGGCAACAAACAAGATACTCAAAAGTGTCATGGAACGTGAAGACGGTGGATTCGAATGGGCAAGACAACATAACTCTCGCTTCGAGATCGACAAGCTAGCGGTGATGCACTTCACTCGGCGACGCCAGAAAGACCCACAACAACCACGACGACGTATACCAATGACAAGACCCCGACTTACTCTCCAGGGCACGGTAATCCGAGATGCTGACTCCTACAAATATCTAGGACTCTTCATGGACAGAGAACTACGGTGGAAGACACAAATGCAGAAGACAATCGCAAAAGCGACCTCGTGGATACTAATGTTTCGCAGACTCACAAATGTCTCCAGTGGAATGACAGCCAAGCTAATGAGGCGATTGTACCTTGCAGTGGCCATCCCAAAGATGACCTACGGACTCGATGTATGGTATACACCACTGCACGTAAGAATTGGAAACCGCCGGAAAACAGGCTCAGTCAAAGCCTTAAAAGAATTTGGGAAAATTCAACGGATCGCCACCATTGCCATAACTGGCGCCCTCAGAACAACGCCAAATGAACTACTGGAAGCCCATGCAGGCCTACTCCCCATCGACTTGGTGCTTGCGAAAATCTGCTTCCGGTCAATGGTACGTATGAGCTCACTGCCCGAATCTAACCCCGCCTCGAGACAGGTAAAAAGATACTTTGAAACACCAGCACTTCGCCACCTCCCATCAATACAGCACCTCCTGAGGGAGTTCTCGATAAATCCAAACGAAATAGAAACAATCAAACCATGCTCAGAACCAACAAACCGGAGAAGGGACTACATCACACGAATAAGCGACAACTCAGTACAAGAAGAAGCGCAGGATGCTGCAGCGACACGTGTCTACACAGACGGATCTTGCCACGATGGTCAAGTTGGAGCAGCTGCAGTCCTCTATGAGGGCACCCCTCCAGTACGGAAGAAAATACTACACTACTATCTTGGGCCAGAGCGACAACACACAGTGCGAGAAGCAGAGATTATCGGAGGCCTGCTTGGGTGCTGGCTATTGCGAAACCATGAGCAACTCACAGTCCTACCTTTCTCTATATACACTGATAGCCAAGAATTTATACAGGCAACAACAGCAACGACACCCTCAAGTGGGTCTTATCTGATCGAAGAATTCAATACAATTGCAGACAGCCTCACAAAGCCAGATGGAGTACCCCTACACGGTGAAAAATTCACTCTTCGCTATATCTCTGCTCACCAGGGTGTGATAGGGAACGAAAGAGCAGATAAGGAAGCACACAAAGCAGCAAATGGGAAGACCTCACGGGATAGCCAGCTCCCACCACGACTAACACGAGGAAACACCTTACCAAGGACGACTGAAACGGCAAAAGCGCGCTACCTCATCAAACTCTGGGAGATGGCAGCAGCTCGGTGGGCTGCATCCGCCCGAAAGGTGACATTTGAAAGCATTGACCGCGATTACCCATTCGCAAGGTTTCGACGTCAACAAGCAGAACTCACGAGAGCGAAGGCAAGTCTGCTTATGCAACTACGAACTGGACACATACCCTTGAACGGCTACCTGGCCCGATTTGGGCAAGCGGCGACATCACGATGCCACTCCTGCTGGATGTCAAATGGCACCGAAAAGGAAGAAACAGTCCGACACTTCCTCTTCGAATGCCCGGAATACAGTGCCGAACGTGGTCAACTCGACCACCAGCTAGGACAAGACTCACGAAACATGAGGATGCTCATGAGCAGTATGAAGCACATCAAGGCTGTTATGACATTCGTAGGCCAAACACATAGGTTAAGAACTGCTCCAGGTGAAGTTATAAACATAAATCATGAAGATGCCGATTAAATCACAAAACAGAAACACACAGGAAAACATGTAAATGAAGAACACCCCAACCAAACTACCCCACCCAACTAAACGCCTCCAACAACCACGCAAAATCTACACGCTCCTGACTCAAGAGCGCCGGCCACCACCCAGCCCACCAACCTTACTGGTCCACCACCAACCCGCAAAACCTTCCATTTGATGTCGCATTGTGCCCCACTTCGGTGAGGTACCTAGCAGGCAGATCAACCCACACCAAAATCTGAACCCAAAATGACGCACGAAGCGCAAGATGTCCCCCCCGCCAAGACACGAGTGCCCGAAAAACAGCGTTTCCTTGTTGGGCTGTCCGGGGAGAGGATCGCCTCGGGCGTACCTCGGCAGTGCTGAAGGGACTCACGGGACCAGGAGTCGGGCGCAGTGCCCTGGCATCTTAGTTGCTTAAATTAGTTATGTCTACATGAGGTTTCACCTTAATAGACCTAAATTGACACGAAAAAAGAAAAAAAAATGGTATGTATGTTAGTGTTGCCGCGGCTCCGGCTTGATCTGGCTAAGCCAGCCGAGCGGAGCGGCAGTGAGCGAAGCTGAGCTGATGTTGCAGCTTTCCCACATCGCCGCTCTAGCTCGGCTGAAAAGCGGCTTAGTACCAGCTCCGAGCTGGCTGAGCCAATAGCTGAGTCCAAATTTGGATGCGGCAAGGTTTCTTTGTTATCTCCACAATCTATTACGCATCGCAGTGCATCCATTGCACCGCGCTCAACTACGAAGGCATGTAATAGTACTTGACGGCTAAAGTACGTGTTTTTGAGCTTATATGGTACATCTTGGTGAAGAATTGACAATTTGTATCATGTTCAGTACCATTTTTGCTCCCAAACACTCCTCGCACTTGTGGTTCCCTGAAATCATGAAGCTTCACCATCAAAGTATTGCCTTGCAGGCTGGATGGATCTCCTATAGACATAGGGAGCACGTTTCATGACTTGTCTGCTTCAATTTCGTAAGTGAGCGTGTTAGTTCTCCTCCTTCGTTACCTCTGACAACGTGCATGAACAGTTGCTGCACACGTTTTGGCAGTGATTCCGCGAGTTACCTGCGGTACAAGGTATGTAAGTCCATGTATGCTTTTCCATTATTTCTTATCGCTATTGTTCACTCCAGGTGTCCCTCTGTCGCACTGTGCGATGTTGAAGGCCGTCTTCAACATCCAACATCATAACACCCGAGTTTGTCGCCAACTGTGTTCCGTCGGTGAGCTGTACTAATGACTCCCAGTACATTCTTACACATCATTTGTTCCCTCTATGCCGCAGCAACACAGAGACATTGGTTGGAAAATTTGGCTCATTTCAATGTCGGTGACTCCTGTAGTTTACGTATTTCTTGCCTGTGAGTCCATATTTCGCAATGACATTGCTGGTGAATAATTGTTTTGAAGTCTAACACATGTTATCTGAATGAGTTCAAATGAAGACTATGTTGTACAGTAGCTGTATATAATGTGTCTGTGGCGGCAGCCTGCAAGTGCTTGGTGCTGCATAAACATGGAATTATCACTTAGATGCTATAAAAGCTGAACAGAGCTGAGTTGCGAAGAAACCTGACAATCATGGCTACCAATAACCCAAGAAATCAATGCTAGAAAGTCACCGCCACTGAAGACAGTCTCTTTCCAGAGGAAGTAGAGGCTCCTTCCCGCAATTTTATCTCGAGATAGTTGCCTGTAAGTTGTAACTATAGATGTGCTATATATGGTATCAAGCCCTAAGCGAAGCGAACAGCTCAGCCATAAGCGAAGCCAAAACCATCATAGCGAGCTGGCGCGCCGCAGCTTTGGCTCGGCTGTCAAGCCATCTTTAATCACAAGCCGCGTAAGCCGAGCTGAAGCCAAGCCAAGCGGAGCGGCGGCAACACTAATAACTGTATCTTCAGACTTTTCTATAAATAGCAATATTTGCCAGAATTGGTATTGATGCATGAGATTTACCACCTCAACATACGATAATACTCTGTTTTAGTATTCGGGGGCATAGCTCAGCTGGGAGAGCAGTAGACTGAAGCCTCTTCGCGTTCTAAAGGTCCTGCGTTCGATCCGCGGTGCCCCCATCTTTTTAACCTTTTTTTATATATCGCAAAATGACTGCTGTTATGCCCAATTTCAACAGTGGCAGGATAAGGTTTTACTTATAAATTGCACATTCATTACGGCGACGACGACGCATGTCTTCATTTCCTCATTGAAAGGCTGTATAATAATATCCATGACCTCATTCATATATCCCAGTCTTCTAAAGAGAAAGCCAGTACTCCAAAAGCAGATGCTGCTTCACCCGTGCCACCAGCAAGGCTCTCCACGCCTCGACGAAGAAAGCGTACGAGTCCATCTAGCTCGGACGACATTCGCTCCACGCGTCCGTAGAAATCCTCATCAATCGAACTGGTAGATGTTCCAAGCATAGAGTAGGAAGGCTCTGGAGGATTGTCTGCGAGACCTGGAGCGTCACTAGCAAACTCTTCTTCGTCCGAACTATCCTCGTCCTCGAGAGCAGATTGCGAGAAACCTATGATGTTTTTCCGTTGGCGTCTTTGGAGGCGGCTGCGATGTCGTTTCATGATCATTGATTGTCTTGACACATCGAGGGTTGCTGTAGTGTCGCCGGCAAAGGCCACAAAGCCTTCGCTAAAATGCAGACAGATGTCTAAAATCGAGAGGATGGTTCTATGGAGAGCAGATGTCTGGAGAGGAAGATGAGTAGGTGTTCCATCGCTTCTGACAATGGATGCTGATTACATTGGGCTTCAACAGACAACGGCCTCCGATCTTCTCCAGGCTAGATCATTGTTATTCTTGTCCATAACTATAGATGATTACCTTGACTTACTGTTCGTCATGTAGCTGGATCATATCATCCAGAGACCGAGCTTTATGAAAGGCGTCATGGAAACGCGATACTTCTGCATGAATGACCTGCATGATACAGACCATAAGATAAAAAAAGCGAACATAAAGGTAGGGGACACACATATGTAGTGACAAAATTCAGCAGTGTGCTAATTAAAACAAGTGAGTCTTTGGAAAATTCGATCAGGATAAGACTAACATACTTGATGAACCAGCTTAATCTGCTTCTCATCGCATAGAAAACTTTCAGTTCCTCCCTCAATTTCTTCCCTCTACTCCGCTCGTCCCTGACCAAAATTCTTTCCAACACACTCTTGGCTCTGCGTATCTGCATTAAGAAGATGAAGACTTCGTTATATCTTTGGATTGTCTTCGGTTGAAAGATGTAGGTCAGAGGAAATGGAACAGAATATTCCAAGGCAAGGCCGTCGATGGCTTTGACCGTCCGTTTGATTGAGCGGTCTTTATCTCTGCCACCCTTATATGATAAACGAACAAGCGCAGGATTAATCCACTCCTTGCTTCCGGTGTTCATATTGGATTCTATTACGTCCGCAAAAGCCGCATTCAGGAAGTGAAAATCGCCCCAAGATTGCGAGGAATCCATCTGCGAACGACCAAATGGTGTTGAGCAAGAGTGCCTATCAAAACATGAGGACGGTTTACCTTGATGAAAAGAACATCTACAAAGTGGCTCACTGCGTCTCCTCTGCGCATCAGCAGCAAATCCTCAATCGCATCCACATGTTTCCATAAACTACACTCGTCTATCAGAACTTTGACGAGGCGCATGCCAGTAGCTTCATAATGCGGAAGGAGGCCATCATAGATAAGACGAGATAGCGTGTCAATAGAAACGGAGAAGAGGCCGATATTTTTCTCCGCGACACCATTGGCAGTCCGGGTTTCCGAGCTCACTATGTCGGAAAAAGTCTTCCAATTGTTGAACGCGTTCGAAAGGGGTCGTTCACCGAGAGCTCTGAGTAGACCGACTGCCTTGCCTGTCTCTAGGACCAGTTGAGAAACATGCTCTAAAAACAAAGGGATTGCCTTTCTATGCGGAGGGCCGCTCGCTGTTGGTTGTTCTGATTCTCCGTAAGTCACTCCTTCTCGAAGCGCATATCCCTCTTTCCAAAATTCAGGATCCAATAGGCCCATCCCCATCATACCGACCCCGACTCCGCTACTTTCGATGAAGAATTCGTCGTCAAGTTCATCAGCCATGCCGGGTTTTCCTCCTGTTCCTACACCCAAACCCAAACCCATACCATTTTTTAGCCATTTGCCTACCATCCCCCATACAGGTTCAGCAGTCCTCACAAATATACGCATGAGCGCATCGCTTGTCACGGTATCACCTCGTTCCATATGTAGCTGTACGTTGGCGAACAAGGTATCAAGGAGGAGAGCGGTCAAAGCTGCTGGCTGTCGGCGTTGCGTTGTCTGGTCGAAAAGCGTAATGTCTTGATAAGATTCAAGTTGAAAGACTTGGTACACAATATCGAGTAGGACTTCAAATGAGGATTCGTACTCCTCGTTGATGGCTCTATCCGTGCTGAGAACGCTAACGACAAGACGATCGTGGTCAAGCCCCGAATATGCTCGACACATAGCTTCCTCTCGCTTTGCACACCATGCATCGAATATACGAACGGCTTCGTCAACGGCATCGGCAAATGCTTCACACGTGCGAGTAGATGTGGCTTTGTTGCCTTTACTACTAGGAGACAGGGCACGATCGAAAACTGCACGAGAGAACTGACGCAGTCGCTCGACAGTTGTCGCTGTTCTGGCCAAGGAGTTGATGATGGACTCCTGAGAAGTCAAACTCAGATGGACCAGTTTTGGTGTATCTTTGGACATCTTTAGTACCGCAATGTTAACAAGACAGTCTCGTATGAAAATATCCACAGCTCACTCTGAAGGCATTTTCCTTCCATGTCAAGATGGTATTCTTGTTTCCCTGCAGCGCCATAAGAATATCGCGGACCATGTCATCTTCATTTATATATCGCTGGATGTAAGCCAATATTTAAATGCCTTGGAATTCGCAAAAGAAAAATGTCTCGCAGACCTCTGGTTGCAACATAGCCTCTGCATCTTTGAACCCTTTTGCTTCTGCAAGAACGCGCGCGACAGTGGGACCTAAAGAACTGTTTGTCAGAGTGCCACAGAAATAACATACATACTGTACTACTAACCTAGAGTAGAAGGATTGCCTATATCAAAAGGAGATTCAATAGAGGCATCGATACGCCAATCGCCTTTCCAATATTGCTTCCCCTGCAGCTCTTCGAATTGGGTCCTATGTTGGTAAGTGTACGGAGGATTTGTTTGAGATGGTTTGTGCCCTGCATCCAAAGATAAAGGCTCCGAAGGAGGCGATAAGGGTCTGTCATAATCGGAGGAACCTTCGTCGTCATCGTCAAGAGCTAAGTCATCTGAACCCAGCGGAGAAAGGGACGGAGAGCTATCCCATTCATTCTTATCGGAATTTTCTCCAATCGCAGATCCAAGGATCCCTTCCCAATGTTCGCCTTCGAATGGTTCTTCTGCAAGAATTTCGGCCCAAGTAAGCGCTTGGGGAGGAGGATTTGGACTTCTGATTTTTTCAAGATAGGTCTTTGCCAACTCCAGCGTTCCACTTGAAGGCGGTTGATTGAGGGCAAGCTATCATATGGTCACATTAGGATGTATGCCGTATTAATGAAAGACGTATCCGAACCAGAAATTGTAGATGATCAGGAATGCGCGCTGCCTGGGAAGTGTTAGATCTATATATCCTATACAACTTGAGGTATGGCTATGCCTTCCTTTATATCTTGGTCAAGATCGAGCTCCCTTCCGTCTATATGAGCTTTTAATGTCTTGTATGCGAATTCCAAAGCTTCCCCAAGTACATCTCTCGAGTTTATTCGCGCCTTCAGGGTAAAACTAAACAAAATAAATACAAAAACACAGAGGATATAGTGTTACCTACCCACTTATTTGACGATCTATAACACTCATGTCAACGCCAGCTGTAGCTTTGTTGATCGTGGAGGTCTCCAAGCTTTTCACCGCTTGTTCTACCAACTCCTGGAATGCTTCGCCATCTAGATCCTTTTCTGTTCCCTCCTCTTGGAGACCTGTAATCTGCGATACCAAAATCTGGCATATGGGTATCAGCCTGGATCGTGCATGTCTTGAATGAGGCCGTTGAGAGAATCGAGAAGAAGGGCGAGTCGAAGCACTTGACAATGGGCGCGTGGATAGGCTTGATGCTGGCCTATGTGCCGCGCTCGAAGAGGGACGAGAATTATTTCTTGAGATGGGTCTAGCTAAGCTTGAATGCGGTCTACTACCCTGGCTTTTTGTGGATAGGTTAGAACTGCTTGAAGGTATCATGGTGGCATTATGAGAGTTATCATTCTCGCATACGTGATGTGATCATTGTGATGTAACACTTGCATGTGGCTTTGTGACATACGTGTCCAATCTCAGTTCGACACGTTTTAGGATACAATAAAAAATATAGAATGGTAGATGCGGATGATATTGAACATACATACATACAATAATGAGCATTGGCAAGGGTCTAATCAAACATTCGGCTATGCGGTCTCCCAGAAATGGTGCCTCCATCCAGGAAGATCTTGCTCAATGGACGCGCCTGACGAGGTCTGCGTTTGCCCTCCCTCATGCTCCGAATAGCATGATCAAGATCTCCTCGACCCACAGAGCCGCTTCCTGCAGCCTGTAGGACATTTCCTCTGCTTCCGTTTTCTTGGGCCTTTATCGTCTGCAGAGAAGCATAAATACGCCAGTATACAGCGTGAAACAACATGCTTACTGCATCAGGTTTCTTTTCTGGTGCTTCTTCAACCGCCAATTTGGGCATCGGCAATGATTTCTGGAGCTTGGCCTCTGCGTCGTGAACCTCCAAGGCGCATTTCTGAGGAAGCAAACAGTAAGATAACAGACGAGAAGACAGAGACAAGATTTATTACCTGTAACGAGGATGAGAAGGAGGCGATCAGGCCAAAGAAGTCTTCTGGTTTTGGCGCGTCTGGTGAATCGGGATTTTCTCCATAGTACGCAAGCAAAGAATGAAGTTCTTTGACCAAGGCCGCTCCCATGTTCTGCAACGCGTCGACGGTTGGCATCTTTTTAGCAATGAAAGGCTAGTTTAAGCAAATCGTTAATCAGTCGTATGTAATCCAAATATATGGAGCACACCCCCATGACTTGAACAAAACGATCATTAGAGGCCATGACTCTAGCTTGGCTATGGGATCGAACTTCGTTTTTAATTTGATCGAGTCCAGACACTAGAGTATTCACTGTTTGCATAGTAGTTTGCACAGAGACTGGACTATAGGTTTAGTTATGATTTAGATAAATGTTGAAGCTGGTTTAATCGTACCTCGAGCAGCCGCTTCCAAGCTCGGAAGCTCGTCGATGAACGTCGCAAGAGACGGATCCTTTCTCATCAACACTTTCGCTAGATAATGCAGTAAAGTCGGGCATTCAGGTCCGCCTTTGGCTGTTTTCGTCTCCCTCAGCTGAGAACATTTTTTAATATTGAGCTGTGCTGGCAAGATATGGGATCTAACCTTCAATAAGGAATCAAGTTGAAATCCTTGAGCCCCTCCTCGAAAAGTTGAACCATTAAGAGTATTGCCAAGGATTAGCACAACCTATTTGAATATTTTCAGTTTATAATATAGTGTTGTTTGGATTATTGCAGACCTGGAGGGTTTGTTTAAACTTGAGAGACGACCTCAGCTCATGGGAAGCATTACGAAGAACATTGAGGTCTGGTCGAATCTCTTCAATATCGAGGTCCAGCTTTCGACGATACTGCATGCATTCCAAACGTTCAGCGAGCCGTGGAATATCCATGATCTAATGGTTGAACTTCATGAATGCTAGCGTGAGTCCTTGGGAAAGATCAAAACAAACCTCGAAGAAATATTGATCAGCCTTGGATAATTTGCCAACATCATCAAAAGATTTGATGCGCTCCGCCTGTGCACCTTGTTAGATAGAGCGAAAACAAATTGAGCGAGACAACTCACCTCTTCTGTAGATGGAAGTTGCTTGCTAATTGCCTTCAGATCATCAACTGACAATTGGTTATCATCAACCTCCAATATAGCTTTGCGAATTTGAGGATAGTCCATCTTAATTCGCGACAACATGATGGCTGTTCAAATTTGATTGGGTAAATATTCATTGGGAATTGAATAGACTTTCTTACAAATATTGTTGGCGCGCGTGATGTCCAAAAGGGTAGTGACATTCTGTCTTTTCGGGCTCATAATTTGCGAGGGTGTTGTTGGCGCGGTATCGATGACAAATGTCGACTCTAAGTCTGATAGATCCAATTGCAAGCTTCCTGGAAGATCATTCCAAACTGTTGAGCCGTTATTGCTACTGAGCTTGTTCCAGAAGAAAGGTTTCATTTTCTTTGCTGGCCGGGTGGTCTTTAGTTTGGAACCCATTCTAAAGGCTGAAGGTGGGGGTGGAGGCGGAGGAGGCGACATATGTTGTCCCACAGGTGGCGGTGGCGGCGGAGGTGGAATAATAGGCAGTTCAGGCGAAGATCCAACTGGAGGTAACGGAGGTGGTGGTGGTGGTGGCGGTGGTGGAGGCGGCGGCGGCGGAGGTGATGGACCTGCTGAAGTAATCGTTGAGTTTGATTCCGAAGGTAATATGGATGGTGGTGGTGGTGGTGGAGGCAGACCTGCAGACGAAGATAAGATATCGTCCTCAGTCTTTTCTCCAGAGGACAATCGGGGTAATGGTGGAGGTGGAGGTGGAGGTGGCGGTGGCGGAGGTGCTGCAAACGGATTCAAGGTCGATGCAGAGAGTTTCCTCGGTTTGACCGGAGGTGGTGGAGGCGGAGACTTGGCTTTGAATTCTTGTTCTGTTTTAGGTTTTGCGGCGAGGCGAGCTTTCAAATCAGAAACCTCTTCATTGAGAATCAGTATTTGCTGGTCCTTCTCTGTCAAGCGTTCGATAGTTCGATTGGCCATAGCCTGGGCGTCAAGTTCGGCAGCCTTCTTCCCATCGCGGACTTCTTCCCTTGACATGAACCTGGTGTAGACGGATTCAAGAGCGCGTTTGAGGTATAATATTTCCTTGTCTCTAATAACCATCTCACTCTCTAATTCTATGATCTAGGGGGGAAATGAGTGAAAGGACTGGGCAGCGAGACTGACATCCTCACTTTAGACTTGAACTTGGCGATTTCTTCCATCAAAGTATTCCATTTAATTTTATCACGTTCCCTTTTGGCACGCTCATCCTAATATGAACAAATTCGAGCTGAGGCATACTGTCTGGTGAATGGGTGCTTACGGCTTCCCGTAGTTCTCCAAGGTTCTGAACTTTATACTGGTCAAGCTCAGTCTGAAGTTGGATTACTTGTTTTTCCTTCGCAATAAGGCGTTGTACGAGACCATGAAGATTTTGCTAATGAATTTATAAAATTTGAGAATACTTGAATGCGACATGAATTGTCGAAACGATTACCTCGGGACCTGATTTACGACCATTGATCAGATTCGGAATTTGTACTCCAGGCTGCAGTGACTTGAGGGTGTTTAGCTCTGCAAGCTGCTGATTAAGTTCCTTCCGCAGCTCGATGCGCTACATTATGCAATGAGAAGATAGATAAAATCCGTAGGTTATGAAAAAGCAAACCTCATCGCTGAGCTCGTCCACCTTCATTCGAAGAGACTCCAATTCTTGTTCGACAATCTCTCTTGCGTCACTCTCTCCTGGAATTTTAACCTCGATCTCTTGTCCAGTTATATGTTGAACGGAGGATGAAAAACGCTTGAGAAAAATGCGCCAGCTTTCGTCGCTATTAAAGGTGTCAGAAGAATCCTAAAAGACGAAAATAGAGCGTTTTTACAAACTGTCCAGCATCGCCGCCTGCTCTACAAAGCGATCAAGGATGGTGAACAGATCCGCTTTCAATTGCCTAAAAGTGGATAGTCAGTAAAAATGTGTCTTGTATAATTTCTAAACAGCTTACAATCCAACATCTCTTTGAAGAATCTGGTTATAATGCTTCAAGATATCAACCATTGTTGGGTATAGTTCACCGTGTTGTTTTGCCAACTGGATAAGGTCTTGGAGAGCAACTTCCGAATCAGATGCTGATCGCTGATGACCCCTCCTTAGTTGCTCAGTCAAACTTCGCGCTCGCTCTCGCATATCTTCCTCATCTTCGAATTTCTCTTCCGTATATAGATTAAGTTGGGTAAGCAATGAATCTGGTGGTTTGATATATCGCAGAGCCTATGGTCGACATGTTTGAAAGTGCCAACTGAAAATTGATGAAGAAATCACATACGACTATAAGCTCATTCAACCCTCTGCGGCTCAATTCTTCACGGAGTAAGACACGCTCTTCCAAATCTTCCGGACAATTTGTCAACGCGTTGACAAGAGTCATGGTCCCTATTCGTGCGTCCCACACACCGTCTTCCTCGTTGCCAAAGCCAACCCCACTATCGCTGTCATTGTCGATATCAATGTCAACAACACGCAGTGACGTTAATAATGACTCAAAGCGGAAGTCTTCTTCGAAGGCGATCCGAAAATCCGAAAGGGCAGATAGGACTGCTTTGTGGCCATCTGTCATTGAGAGCATGCATATAGCGGCCAGTAATTCTGATGCCAGTGTATGGACTTTTGGTGATGATGCATGGAGGGCATATGCTATGTGGGTAATCACTGTTGGGGATGCCAGAACTTCATTGAAACCAGGCTAGATTCAAAATTAAGGAATAATCTAGATGGAACAAAGAAATGGGCACTCACTGCAGTGTTTAGAAGAACTCTCAAACACTTGAGAACTTCCAAGAGCACCGTCGTCTCGATTTCGCTAAGTGCCCTTTTTTTGCCGCCTTTGCCCACGAGTCCTGATAGCAGCGTACCCAGGCCAACGAGCCCCTTCTCAGGCCCTACAAAGTCTAGGATAAATCCTAGTTTCGCCGTCGACAGATGAACGCGAAGTGTGATCAAGTGTTTGACCAATTTCACGTCAGGCGCCTTGCCTACGCGTAGACCGTCAATGTACCACTTTGCAGATTTGACAGCCTCTTTATCGTCGTTCTTATCTGATGACTTATCACCGCCTGAAGAAGCCCACCAGCTCGTCCATAGACTGCCAGTGCTCTGAGGTTGAAGAGGCTGCAAGTCTTCGGCGACCTTCGACATCTGCGCTTGCAAATTACCTTGAGGGCTATGGTTGCTGTTGAACTCTCCTATCGAGCTCCGAGTTTCTGATGATATGACTGGAGGAACCGCGGAGCTTCCTGAACCCCACCCGATTATTGAAAAACGACGTATGAGTCCAGCATCTCCCGTTAGCTGAGGAACGAGTTTAGGCAGTAAGGCTGCTGCACTAGAAGGACCATACGAGGTAGAATATGATGAAGTAGGACTCCCTGGGGTCGGCTGGTTGGAGACTTTGAACTGTCGATTTTGTCGGATAAGGTATTTCTTCCGTTCTGGCGACAATGCATACATTCCATCACGTTTCTCACCCTTCAGACCGAGGTCGTTCTAACCAAAAATGTGAACCTTCTTGATAGATTTGGGCACTAACCGTACTCACCAACATATCTTCAAATGCCACCTCGAAATCCTCCCCTTCATCATCGCTAGAGATTAGAAGACTTTTTCGTTCGAGATTGCTCGAAACTGACGAGTCCACAAGTTTCGGTTCGCTGACGCTACGTCTGTTATCAATAGCAGACACGATACTGTTGCGCTTGGAAGAAGTGGGAGAACTTGGAAGCCAACCGTCGAAGATACTAGATAAACGCCCTTGAGTAACGAGTCCCCGTTGCTCGATCGCTTTTGCCTGATTTGGTCGAGGTGTCGGGTTGTTATTATGGTCGCCTGCTTTTGCAGTTCCTTCTCCTTCTTCATCATCCTCTTCTTCCTCTTCGGATTCCTCGAGAGACGCGAGGCGTTTCAATGTTAATTCAGATGGACCTGCTGCAGGTGAGACATTCCGCGTTTTGGACCGGCGGTACCATTCGTCGGGCACACAGAAGCGGAAATTACGTTTCGCGGTGGACCTGAATGGGTTTGCGGAGAATGGAAACCCAAGGACATCGAATACACAGGTTGACGATGGAAGTCGCGAAGATTCTACACGTGTGATGAGCTTCAAAAGCAAAGAAGAAAAAGTCATAGGCTTACTTTCATCCTTGCCATCAATCCATACCTCTTCAACCACATATTCCAAGTTGCCTGCTCCCGGAATCGGCAGAGATTTGGATAAACCAAGCTCCTCTGCCACCAACTGAATCACATTTGCTATTGACGTTTCTCTGGAGATGAAGATCTTGTATTCAAACCCGTCATGGACTTCTGGGACTCGAAGAAACGACAATACTACAGAAAGAAGAGGATTGAGAGAGACTAGGCGAAGTACGGGATTGTGAAGATGTCCAGTCATCGGGAACGAAGAAAAATGGCGCTGACTGTTCTCTAATTGCACTTTGCTTGTGACGATGGGGGCTACAAGGGCACTTAGGTGCAATGTACCTACAATTTTGTGAGTTTAGTCTTTTATCGACGAACAAAATAGTCCTGACCATCGCCAAGAGCTAGCAACTCGTCCTCCTCCCAAGGTCGACCACTTCGCTCCGTCCGCAATCTTTGCAATTTCCATCCGAAATCTTCCAAGTCTCCCAACACCTCCGCCTTCAATCCTTCTATAGCTAGCAACAAGTCAATGACATCTTGTGCCGTGCCATCGGTCGAAACTTCCGCGAAATGCAGGGATCCAGTCGGAATGATTGTTGGGACGATCAAAATATCTGACGCGTTAGACATTCCCTCATACGAGAGTTCTTCCAATTAACGCGTCCGTTTAGAAACTCGGCGACCGATCAACTTGAGCTAATCACCTCGGTAATGATCACGGTTTAAGGATATGTTGCTGAGAGAAGATAGCAGGAGGAGGCCTCGTAAAACCAGTAGAAAACGCCTAATTCGCGAGACAAATGCCTCAGTGCTCGGCTGGAATGGTAAAACCGTCTCATAACAAGAGGGTATTGCCATGAACTCTCATGACGACCACGTGCGGGCTTGTGGGCGGGACCACCGAGGTTGCTAAATCGGCTCATTTCCAATTTTGGATATAGCTCCGGTAGTTACCGGGCGGTCGAGACGCCTTTTTCAATCAATTTTCCTCATAGAACTTAGAATTGTTGACATTCTATACTAGTTCCAGTCCGCACCGACGTCTTTTGTACATACAATGAAGGTGTCCGGCTGCGAGTAGTCTTGATGAATTCCACTATTATGACCGCTTAGGTAATCACCCATCGAACGCTTTCAACTTTCAACCTTTACTTGTGCCTACTAGACAGACGGACTTAAACATACAATTACACGCGCCATGAATAACATCCAGACCTTCTGACCAACTGTTATTCCTTTCGAGGCCCACCGCTATCAAGAATCAACGTAATCCGTCCTTCTAAAATTATAACCTAGCACACGGACACTACAGAAGCTGCTGGATGGAGAACGCATCTTGCCGCTGTTATTTAAGGCAGCGCGAAGTCGATGAATGGTTCATCCCAACCTCTCGACGCTATTATGGCTCCCAAGTCTAGGAATGACCGTCCGACCCGTCCGCCCAGGGAGCCCTATGTCTTCATACCTCCTGCATTGAATCAGATTCTTGATGATGCATACAACGCTTTCAAGAAAGCAATTTTGCCACAATTTGCTATACGAGAACTCAATGTGCAGGTATGGGAAGCTTTGCATCTACACGAAGCTTGAGGATGTGCTGAATCAGTTGTTCAGGATATAAATGATGCCGGTGAAGCTCTCGAGATTTGGGAGCAGTCAGACCAGATATCCGCGAAATATGCCGCTGGGGTACGTTTTGGTTGGTGTACGATCCCTGGTTATCATTATTAATTTTCCAAAGGCGTCCAAAAATCTTGTCGATGAAATGCTCCTCATCTTGGAATACTTTCTTGCACATCCCGCAATTCCAGACCTGGATATCAGCTCACTGCAGGAGCGTTGTAATGCAGTCCAAAAGAAGATCTATATGGCCCTTCTGAATGAACGGCTTAATACAACTGGGTACGTTATCTGAGTCGCAAATTCGACATTGAAATCTGATGCTACTTTCAGCAGTCTGGATACATCTATCATTACTACTGAATGGACCGCCGAAATAACTGCACATGTTTTGGATCCAGGATCGCATGACCTGAAGGTGGCCACAACTAGCATGCTCAATAAATTTACTTATTCATTTCTATGATTAGTGGTATGTCGAGAATTTTAGGAAAATTCTCGGCCTTCTACATGCTTCCTCTAAGGTATGTCAATTCAATTGACCCTGTCTGACCAAATCCTCCAATTGTCCTCAATTATATAACACAGCTCGGGATAGATACTCAAGTCTCCTCAACTCTACAACAACTATATCAAGCTGCCTATGTTCCCCATATTGACCATCTTCGAATAGTCCAAAATATACTTGTGGAAACAAACACATTCGATGATACCACAGCGGCCATTTGTGCGGAGAGGCTTTCCGATTCACTAGATCCAAAAAAGATACCTGAATTTTCCCGGGCAAGTATTCAACAAAAAATCGAGAAAATGCGGGTTGCTTGCCAAGCTCGCGATTTTACCGTGAGGACACTATTGTTTCATATCTTTATAAATCTAACATAAGCACTAGGCGATAAAAAATTTGGCAGATTTCTTTGAGGAACTTCCAAAATCAAAGGACGAAATGGTGGTCAGTTATATATGTATTCTTCCCGGTCATGTTCATTCTGATGAGCAGTACTTCTTCAGGCAGGAAGTATTGCAGCTGTTTTAAATCACGCTGCTTTGGATATAGAAAAATTAAACATCCCGGAGCAGCAAGGCCTCGCGTGCAAGCTGTATTCTCTCTCCAAGAAGATGATGGACCCTTGCGAGAAATTGAGCATGGTGTTAAGGCCATCATTATATCGTTTTAATTCTGCAGAACGCATCAAAGTGACATTCCGTGACGTGACTATGCAGGAGAATACGCAATATAGCAAGCATATCGATCGCAGAACATACGAAGATTTGATTTTGGAGGCCTGTCCTGCAGAGCCCATTCAAAGTGTTTTCCTTCGCTTTCTGGAAGAGATAAACCGCAAGAATAGACATCCGTTTTTCCCGGTATCCAACTTCGACCTCAGACTCGCAGATGCCAGCACGCCTCCAATTACATTTCACATCGGAAATTCCTGGTTCACTCAAGGAAACGTTACAGAGGTCCTTTCGGGAAGTCGTCTCATTTTATACACACGTCGCGACGGAGACCAGGACCTCAAAGAGCATCAACCAGCACTTCGTCTTCTGTGGCCATACCAGAGAGAGTACCCAACTTCCGCTCCTGAACCTAATCCTCATTGGATAAAGGCACCAAAAATTACAGGCCCTTGGCAGGAAGTATCATTGTTGCAGTTCATGGGCAACGGCGCGGAATTGATCGCGCATTCAACATACCCTCCTCTTATTTCTGGAACCCTGCTTCTGCCTCAAAATTTCAGGATCATCACTACATCTTCCATTTTGCTCCGTCGACTTCGCATAGCACCTACCTTGTTGGGTGAGAAGCTTGCGTTTCCTCTTACAAGTACTCAGGCTCGCTCGCTCTTAGGTCGGACAGTATTTTACCAAAGCCCGGATCCAGACGTTCAAACAAGAGTAAGACCCCTGCCCCATAACAAGCGGCGCAAAGTAGAAGCTGAGCTAGCTCCAGTATATATGGCCTTCGTTTGGGGAATAGATCTCGAAGCAAAAATAATCAAGACTGTCGAATTCACAAATGACATATCGGGGGAACTTATCAGGACTTTCAAATTTGACGAGTCTGCGATACCTCTTCCAACTTTTTTGCAACCTGATCCCCTTCCAGATGATTACCCTCCACTCCTGAAAGTGGCCACATTTGATTGGATTGGATTGGTCGAATTGTCGACGCCAGTTCCTCCTTCAGAAGACGTCGAGGCCATCAGGAAGGCGATTGAACGCAAGCGCAAACGCTTCTCCGACATACTTGCAGCTGCGCCACCGTTCTTCGAAATTGGCATTGAGGGCGATCGCGCTCTTGTCGTAGGCGATTTGAACCTCAATTCTCCAGGAACACCTGGAACGATTACTGTGCAAGGCTGTAAACTTGGAATATGGGAAAGTGGGTACCGAGAGATGGAGGGCCCTAACGATGCTGAGCTATTGATTTGGGTGCAATGGATCAAACCTGGTGCTATTGACTTATCTGCGCCCCCCTCTACGTTTTCGCGGCCACGGACAGCAAAACCTACGCCTTTGGCGTCCAATATTGCCTGGGAGGACCAAGGCTGGGTTTCAACAGATGCGGCTACGATGGCCATCATTGCTCATGGGATCTTACAACCAAGTTCAGTCGAAGCTATTGCTGGGGAGAGAGACTATGAAGGATATTTGGAAAGGCTAGTACTTTCTGGGTCAGAGGACGGAAGATACCATATCCCAGGCGGTATCTCATCGTATACAGGCGGCGATGGTAGCTTCCTTGTTCAGATTTCTAAGGACAGTGAAGGCAATATAGTTGCCGTCCGTGTGATGGGAAACGGAGGCACGGATAACCAGGTATGATAGACAGAAATATAACAAAAAAGATAGATGTGTATATAATGTCTTTGACAGTCAATTTGAATTACTTTCCTCGTCTCCGTTGTCTTCCAAACTTATTCCCATTAACATTTTCTTCTGGTTCATTGTCGTCGTTCATCAGCTTTAGGGCCTTATTGACCGCTTGCCGGCAAATTTTTTCAGGAACTTTCTCCCAGTACACTTCTTCCCGCTTCCCTGATACTAACTCAAGTGTGATTGAGCTTGAACCACTTGGGGAAGATTGCTGCGATATTCCGACACTGTCCAAGCCGGATGTCTGCACAATTGGATGCGTTGAGAAATATTGGACGAATTGCTGCGCATGTAACGGAGTGCTTAGGCGGATGTGACACTGGAAGATAGAAAGGTTAGCCATAATATGTAGCGTAGAAGTAAAAGACAGCCTACGCTTTCCATGCCCTTTAAATAATCAAGATAGTCTATACCGTCGTTGGACTTGCTTTTGGACGGTGTTTCACTTTCATTCTTCCATGCTTGCATAAACAGTGTTCGGAGGGTGGTTTTATTTGTTTCCGAATGTAGATGCCGCACGAAGACAAGACACCCAGATGGATACGAAGAACCAGCGTGGATTGAAAGTAGCGCTGGTAGTGCAGCTTCAGTTGAGGAGTGGCATGTTTTACCCTGATTTCGTTCTTGGAGGTGTTCTTCCATTGGGCCTGAATTAGATCTTGACGGAACTGCTTTTTCTTGTCGTCGAATGTCTCGCTCATTTTCTTGGAACTCGTTCATTTCTTCGACCAGTTCTTGACGAAAGAGTAGATATTCGGCCTTCAATCCCTCCCAGCGCTCCTTGCTAATCGTACGGAAACCAAATTTGACGGTGTCTTGCAGCACCTGAAGGCGATCTGCGTCTTTCTGCTCCAGCTTTGACGAATGTGTCGTCGACGTGCTTTCCCAAGGCCAGTCATTCAACAGAAAATTGACATCTTCTGACGTTGAGAGTGTGACGAGAGCAAATCCTTTGCATGCCGGAATCGAATTAGGACGGTCTCGATGATGTGCTGGAAAACTGATATTTTGTATTTTATAAAATCGAGTGGGAAGTGAAGAAGACAACAGGGTGGCTATGAATTTGAGAGTGCCGAGCAAACTTCGATATTGAGGTGGGATGTTTTCCTGGAGTGGTATGAGCTCGCCGTTGAGAGATGGTCTGAGAACACTAACCGCGTATACTGTCAACCTGTCCCAATCGGCCTTTCCGAATTCACCCAAGTCTTTTTTACCAATGTCTCTATGGGCCTTCACGCGAACTTCATAGCCCGTATGTGTTCTGGATCCACTCGACCATTTACGTGTGGCTTGGCTCCCAAAGGGAAGCTGCTCAGAGGACAGAACGAGACGCACTTCAATGAGGTCGGTGGCATAAGTGCGCAGGGCTTTGACATATATAGTTTCTGGGTGATGGACGAAGGAAGTTGAAGATTCTGCTAGTGCAAAGACACGGGAGTGATTGAGCAAGTATGCCAAAGGAATATCTATATAGTTAAGTATCCCGTCAAGCACACAAAATTTGGGGTCGAACATCAAACGTACATCCTTCATCTGTGAGTTCCGCGTTTTCTTGCCCTCCACCTTGATTTTGACTGTCTGAGCTCCAATCTCTCTTTCGACGTAAACCTGCATCCGCCCATATGGTGTAATCTGACAGCGAAAGCCAGACTAATCCAGCCAATAGTTCTAAATCAGCTCTTTTGGAAGAGGGTGCAGCTGAATCCGCGGAAGTTGAGGCTGGCGGATTCTCAAAAACACGGCCTGGTGTGGTTTCCCTGAATGATTCTGCATCCTTTATTGATCTGCTAACTTCCTGTTGAACTAATATGCCATTGTGAATTAAGCACATGCATAGAATTTGGATGAGCACAAACGATTTACCACTCACTCGGGCATCCAGAATGGCGCTGGGTGAAACCTTTTCTGTTTTCTCGAGTCTCCTCTTCTTGACAGCGCGAGGAATAAAGTTAATGGACATGGTAGTGACTTAAGTAGATCATGGCCGCCCGCCATTGAACACTGCCAAACAATTTCGGCCCAGCGGAGCCGGACGGTAATATTTGGGTTACCATTACCGTATTGTCTTGACTTTTCGCCAGCAACACGTCCCGCTCCTGGACGCAGGAGGAACTGACCAGCTGGAAGAATGCGAGAGATATGAAGAGAATCAAACAAGGACTTCCTCCGTTCGATTCACTTGATCCAAACCAAAAAAAAACTGCCTTAGAGAAACAACGAGCAGAGCTAATTCAAAGTACCCAGACAGCCCTCAAGTCAGAGGCGTGGTCCCTAGGACGCTATCCCCTTTCCGCGTATCCTGCACCTCGCTCCGGTAACCTTGAACTTCCTCGACAATTATACGCTACTTTTGGTTGCGATAGGGTGAGTCGACCATTCATCTCTTTGTCTGGATGTTTAACCAACCTTTCGCAGGTAAAATTCAAAATGGGAGATAATCTCAACTTACTCACCTGCTAATATTATGATGAAGTTGTTGACCCGGTATCATACCCTGGTAGTAACTTCGTTACGGAGGTTTTGATTCAAACGAGGAGGTCAGTGCCAATCCCATTTCACTTCTACGCGAATTACTTTCCATAAGGCATTTGGCCGACAACAGGCATGAGTATCTGGGACCTTCACCGAAAGTAGCAGGCTATCGCTTTACGGGAGACCTCGCACAAATCATATTTTGGGATGATTATTTGAACACGATGTGGCTTGGAAAACATCAGTGGGACGTAGAAATCGAATTTGATGCAGTGGTAGATAGTTGGTTTGTGGCCGAACACAGGTAAATTTAAATAATCAACAGTCCGGGGACCGGACCGATGGTACTTCTAAAGAAACCAACGACCTCGATTGAATGAAACTTGACCTGAACCTTATGCCGACACGGCGAAAAACCAGAAGCACTTCAAAGCACGCCCTAGACAATGTTTTTCAATCCTCTGAATTCATTCAGTCTTCTATACGCGATCCATGGAATCCCAAACATTGCACCGCCTGTTTGGATGGCGCCTTCATAGAAGCCACGCCAACAGAGAGAATTGGATCTTCTGCAAAGCCAACGCCACCGGATTCCAAGTTTTGGGACGGTCTCCTTGCGTTTTTAATGCTGAAGCGCACTGACCAACAGCTTAACGGACTGTTGACGCGTATGGCGGACTGCACTTGCCAGCTGAAAGACGACACGACTTCTGCGCTTCTTGGATACCACGTAACAGGGTTCGCTCGGCGAAGCTTATGCTCAGAGAGAATGCAATTACAAGATAGCTCGACCACTTTCGTTGCTACTCGCTACGCTTTTGTTATCGATGTTTTTTGCACATTGACATCAATTATTGAACGAAGTGGGGTCACGTCCGTTGCAAAAGGAACTGCTCAGTCTTGGCCATATTGTCCGTCAGATCGGTTGATCTCACAAAAGACCTGGATGAAGCTAGTCACAGTCGCCTCGTTAAAAGATTCTACTATCGTATGATAGACTATGCTGCATATTTCCGGAATATCCATAACTTCAACAACACAACAAAGGCGAATTACTATGCGGAGCTCGTGCGGGGATGCGAGACAAAAGCTATGCAATTGTGCTCGATGATCCTCTATCTATCCTCTCATCCGCGCCTGGCATCACACGGGATTTCCGATATCAAATTGTTCGCAGGTTACGCACATTCGCTCTTCCGAATGTTCCACATGCATCTGTATCCTCGTCCAGATATGCCTGTCCACCCGAAAGTAGAAGAGCTGGATTCTGCGATATCCCCCCCTCCAGCTTCATTGCGTAACGAACCCTCGCAGGCGGAGTTCCATACAATTCATTTATTTCACAAAGAACGTCGTTGTTCAGCCCACAAATGTCCGAATACCCTCCAGACCGCCGGTAAAGACTTTCAACGGTGTTCAAGATGCATGGTCGTTTCTTATTGCGGGCGCCAATGTCAGACAAGGGCATGGAAGGATAGTAAATATCTTCACCAAAAATGTGTTCCCTCTTTCGCAGTCTAATGACTCGTGGAGGAGGGCCAGAACTCTTTTTTGGCGCAGACGCGGTGTCTCAGACATTGCCTACAGTCGTCAAGAATTGGAAATTTTTAGGTGTCCCTGAAGAAGAGTTTGTGCTTATTGACAATTGGGCTAGAGAGATATCTGAGAACCGTGAATACCCTTTGCCTAATGGGACAGAATGGACTCTACCCTCAATTATTGAATAATTGTACTATTACTGACTGGGACTTGTTCACCCTTTTTTCATCTATTGCATTGGCCTCAGTTTATTCCCCTTCATTTACTTTCATAATACCCCCCGCTGCACATACACAAGTACCAAAATGGTTTATGATTCTTTTTACATAGATTTATGCTACATCGAGTCTCGTCATTCGCAGTAGCTCTGTAGTATGCAGCGATCTTGAATATTTTCACGAACGCGTCGTGTCACGCGTGCGCGAAATCCTAACTTCACGTCTTTTGTTCTCATGCCACCACGTCGAAAAACCACAAAAACCTCATCAACACGAAATTTCTCCGAAAATGCGTCAAAATCGGCCGAATTTTTTCTGTTTTCCATACAGGATATGCACAAACTCAAATACTGTGGCATCTGCCTCGACGGCGCGTTCATAGAATCCACAGCGACAGAGCGAGCTGCGAACCTGAATAATTCTACGAAATCATTCCAACGCGATCCTGCATTTTGGGATGCCATCCTCGTATTTCTCCTCATAAAGCGTACGGACGAGGAACTAGATGCTTTGCTGACGCGTTTATCAGATTGTTCCTGTCAAAAGGAAGATGCACAGATTAAAGGATATCATGACAAAGGATCAGAGTGGGCAGAAATGTCCATGGCCAGGATGCATATGGAGGAAGGCGACGCAGGAAGGTTCTCTCCAGGCCGATGTGCGTTTATCATCGACCTATTTTGTGTATTGTCTACTGTCCTTCATAATAGTGGAGTCACATCCGTCGCGAAAGGCACCTCTCGGTCTTGGCCAATCCGTCCAACAGATCTCATCCCTAATGGTGCAGATAACTTGGTTGAAAATATGCTCCAGTGGTACCGCTTCGTACCCGACACCATCATCTTTCATGTCACAGGATTGGTCTTGCGACTCTGTCAGGCTTTACTCATTCCAAGCCTTATAAGATACAAATTCTCGCACACAGTCATCCAATCCTGTAGACAACTTGTCGACATCACTATGGCTGACTTTGCTCAGGATATAGATGAAGAAGGTCGCATACGCCTTGTCCAGAGATTCCAATTCCGCGTGTCAGATTACGCTGCGTATTTGCGAAATCTTCAGGAGTTAAATAATACAAAACCCGATTGCTATTCGGAGCTCATGCGCGGATGCGAGACGAAAGCCATGCAGATATCTTCAATATTTCTCTATCTATCCTCTGATCCTAAAATGTCATCTCACAATATATCAGAAGTGGTGGATGAGTTCGTAATGTTTGGACAGATACTTTTCCGGTGGTTCCACATGCATTTGTATCCCCGCCCCGACATGCCAGTCCATCCTAAGGTGGAAAAGTTGGATTCGGCCACATTCCCTCCCCCTGCCTCACTGTTTCGAGACCCTGCGCAGTCAGCACTGCTTGCCATCCATGCCTTTCGCACAGACCGTCATTGTTCAGCATATAAATGCACAAACTCTTTTCAGAGCGCGGGCAAGGAATTTCAGCGCTGCGCCCGATGCAAAGTTGTTGCTTATTGCGGACGAGAATGCCAGACCAAAGCGTGGAAGGATCTTAAGTTTCCTCATAAGCAAACGTGCTCCGTTTTGCGCAACCTGATGGCTCTTGGAGGAGGATCGACCCTCTTCTATGGCGAAGGGGCGGCAACGTATATGGCGTTCCCTGCGATACTTGGGAATTGGAAAATGGCAGCCATACATGAAGACGATTTGTTGCTCATTGACGATTGGAACAAGTTGATTACTGAGAGTCGCGGATACCCTATGCCAGATGGAACCGAATGGACGCCTGGATACGATGACTACAATGAAATAATTGCAACACTCTGTGCTAAAGGACGTGGACCGAAAGGTAACTATTCTGCATCTTTTCTTCTTGCTGGTCAAGCGTACTGAAAAATTGTAGCGAGGTTACTCAACCGTCTTGCACGTTGGCCATCCGAGGTAACCAAAGAAGAACGCCTTTTAAAAAATCAACCTTTCTGGGGAGAAGATATCATTTGTTGATCGACTGCTGATCCTTAACCATGACCATTTAAATTCTTCACCAATCTTACTCGCGATCTTTCGTGTAAAATATGATGTACTGTAGCCTTCGCTTGTACGCAAAATCTACCCCTCAATATTTGCCCAATATACCCGCAATTCAACCAGCGTTCACGTGAGGAAGCTAACCGATATTGTGTCACTGTGTGGGGTTTGCTCTCGAGTACTTGAGTCTTGACCTTAATTTACTCCGACCCGGAGCCTCCAGGCGAAACCATTCTATGCCGTTCTCGAGATAGGCTGACAACCTTCAGTCTTATTCATTCCGTTCACCGGAAGCGCTGGTCCACTTCGCAATCCGCCCATCTGAAACACTAGTTCAACTCACTGACGACCAACATATCTTTAACTCAAAATTCATCTTTTTAAGAACAACAATTCTTCAAAATGCTTCCAAGACTGGAGACACCGCGTCCATTGCCACCAGCTAAGGCGCGGAGGGCAAGCGCTATGCAAAAGTTGTCGTCGAGCCCACCGCCAGCATACGGTTCGCCTTTTACGTTTCCTGCGCGTCGTCATACACGACAGGACATCCTCGGATCGCCTATGGCGACTACTTTCCAAATGGTTGGGTGGGACGCAGTCGGCGAACATCCGTTGCCATCTGAGACACCGGACGACATGGCATGGATCAACGAGAAGTCGAGAGAGGAGCTCAAGGACCTTTTACTCAAGGCGGACGATATCATCAGGGAACGAGAGAATGGTGCGTGAGCAATTGTGATTTTAAACAATAATTTCATGTATTTGTCAAGAAATCGGAATTACCTCTGCGGTCTGCAAGGGTTTATATCAGAATAACATTACGCTCAAAACGAAGCACGAGGAATTGCTTGCTCGCATCCCATCGTCTCCTGCTCGTTCTATATCTTCTCCTGCAAATCTCTATCATCAACCCCCACTATTACAAGATGACACTGGCATCGTTGCCTCATCTTCGGAATCCGCTTTGGAGTTTATTAGCTCACCACAACCTTCGCCTAAGAGACACGCACGGAAGGTATCAATTGCCGTGGCCGATGTCTGTCTCCTCTCGGACCAAAATGCGGAGCTGTTGGACAAACTGGAAAAGCTCGAAAAGGAAGCGACGTCGACAGACCAGGCAGGCAGACGCGAGCTCAAGCGGTTAGAAAAGGAGATCGCATTTCTTCGCGAAGAGCTGGAAAAAACGCAAGCCAGGAGTGATGAGCTTGAGGAGAAAGTCCAGGGTGCCGTCGCTTCGGAAGCCTGGCGGAGGAAGAAGGAACGCGAGGCCAAATTCCGAGCGATGCGTAACCTTGCGCAGGATGAACAACGCAAGGTCCGCAGTTTCGCGCCAGAGGGATCTAAATTTGGCGGACCCTCCGAGGCGTTCTCTTTCTTCCCGACGGCAGAGAGTCCCGATCCCAATCGACGTCGACCTAGCTACACCACAAGTGGCATTAACGAAGATACCCATTCTCTTTCACTCGGTTCTCACGAGCATGCGCTCATAGAGCAGTTACTGATCAAGGTACAGGAGCTGGAGGAAACAAATGTGAAAATTCTTCGACAACAGTCAGAAACAGCCACGCAACTCTCAGCGGTTCAGCGAGATACGGCCCACATATCGAGGGTATATGACTGCCTTAACGACCAAAATTCTGTAGAACTGGAGTTCGCCGATGATCACGAGGAAAATGCTGGAAGGGAGAAGGATATTGCAATGCCTGGGGAAGCAATCCGATTCATGAGTCTCAAGAGGACATTAGCGAACGAGGAATACTGCGAAGGCACTTGCATCGTGCGTCCGGATCTCACACCATCTGGAAAAACCCGCAAGACCGTTATGGGCCTCTTTGATGTCCAACAAACAGTGGCAGATGAACAGGAAAAATATTCTGAACGTGTTAGCGGTGATATTTCCAGGCTTTATGCTTCGTCTTCACAATGGAGTGAAGGGCCCATTCACGACGATAATTCCAGTTGGTCTTCAGTTCCTGGAGCTGTCTCTCCTTCCTCCCGCCTCTCTCCTCTGCACTTTTTCTCTCCTTTATCCCACGGCCTTGCTGAACTTTCTCCCATCGGTGACTGCGTAACGCTGCAGAGCGAGCTCGGTCAGAGTTGGGCCGAAATGCAACAGCGAAACGACGCAGCAACTATGGACGATGTTTTCCACCATAATCACCATTTGCGTACATCGAGCCTGTACGACCTGACACAGATGTCTGTTCCACCCTCGCCCTCGCCAACATCGCGTGCTGTCAGCCGAAGACCGTCCGACGAGCTTGACTACCAAGCTGTGAAGCATGCATTGAACCAGCGTAAGAATGGACGCGATGAACACGCGTTGGATGGAAGCACCCCTCGGATCTCTGCGCTTCTCATGCCCATAAATTCGCTTCACCTCTCCGTCGAACCTCCTACCCCAGAGAAACAGCTCGGACACCGCACAACGGGCGCGATAACTGAGGTCGAAGAAGCTGCGCCTATTTTGTCGCACTCGCCACTCTCTAGGTCTCCGCGCGTTAAGCTCATTTCTGACACCCTCCGCTCGCGAGCGAACCGTTGGGCTGATCGAAGACTTCGCGAGCGAGAGGGAGAAATCCAAAACAACGGCGATACTGAAGCATTACCAGGTGTGATTGGACCTACCGCTACAGCCATGGGTATACCTAGGCACCTTTTGAACGCCGTCGACTCTATGATCGACGGCTTTGACAACGCATTTTTGGGCAACACGAAGGGCGTATATAAATTCCCTGAAGCCCCTGATGATGATGAACATCATTCATCACCAGTTACTCCTTATGGACGCTATGAAGAAGCGCATATACGAAGAAGACCATCTCATCATAAGAAGTTCGACTCTGATGATCAAGCGGAGCTGTGCGGCGAACTTCAACACACCGATGTTCAGCTTCACGCGGGGGCTTCACCTTTGAAGACTGCCTCGGATTATGAAAACCAGGGCATCATGTTGAAGGTCTGGCTCTGGATTCAGTTTGGCATTGTCGTGTTTGTATTTTTATATGCGATGGCGAGGCGCGGCCCGACGATTGTGCTGACTGAAGAGAGCAAGAAGGCAGTCGCCAAGCGCAGATGAATCTGAATGAACAAACGGGCTCCAATGCACTACCTGGTGATGTATTTTATCTCGTTCTTCTTCCTCTCCTCTTTTCTTTTCTTCTTTTGCTATCTCAGCCATTCATCTACCATTCATCTTGCATTGTCAAATTTTCGTCGCGCAACCTCATATCCCGAATTTATTGTGCATGTTGTCATTTACCTCCGGACGTTATGTTTCATTCATTCACTTTTAAGTCCTTCATTTTGCATATGCTTCCATCTATATAGCGCTTAATTGTACCTACAAGATCCCTGTGATATTAAATGCTAGAGTTACACATGATCAGTGTCATACACCCCGGCGTATCGATGTTGTACCTATTTATCAACTCAATATTTCGGCCAACAGAAGGATGCCAACGCGAATGGTATGTACAACGTACGAGTGAATACGCTAGCATATAGTATGTTGGAATGACGAAAGACTCGTGAAAACAGTTTCGCTGCCAAAAAAAAAAACAGGCGTGAATACCTTGCACAAGAGAATATACATTATATATCTACTTTACGAAAGAAAACCACGACAATCTGGTGAGCCGCATAAACATTTAATGGATCCCTTCGGGATGGGTAGTTTGACATTCTTCTTTTTTTTCACCCGTTCGTCCCATAGTTTAGAGGCAAGTTCAGTATGATAGTCGAAGGTGAGTTCTGTACGAGCAGGTATGTCCAGCTTGGCCACGAAAGCTATGTAAGGCATGCCGGACTGAACATCGATTTAAGATATAGACGGTGCATCGCAAAGGGCAGGAAAGCAAAAGTTGAGCGAGTGTGAAAGACAAGAAGGAAAAGAATTTACGTACGCCAGCAGGCCTGTCATGGACGACAAGAAAGAACTCAAGGTTGGGCGAACAAGAATGGCTAGAAACAGAATCGAAGGCGAATATGAGTTTGATTCCTTATGTGGGAAAAGAGAGAATTTTTGACTTGATAAATCGAGTCCAATTTCCTGTCAAGATCCCGAAATTTGAGAAGTACTTAACTCTCGATGATGAAAAAACGTACCTTCCAGAAGCGAATCAACAGAGTATTTATTTTGTGCCCCTTGCGTGGATTGAGATAAATCCTGAGATAAGTTTTCGACGGGAACGATCTCGTCTCCATCGAGGTCGAAGCAATAAATTGACTCCTTAAGAGGCAGTTGTCGTGCGCTTTCACGGCGACTTCAAGGGAAATTAGCAATCAGCTTCAAGGAGAATGCAAAAACGGAACAGGCCTCACATCAAACGCCTGCGTTAAAAAGATAAATGAGACTAGCTGAATAGATTCACAGACAGCACCTACCCAGTATATATTCCAAGAACCTTTCCGCGCTTCAAAGGCACCAGCGCTCGAACACCCCACTCGAGCGCTCGCGTTTTGAAAACCTGAATGGGCACATCGCGTGGTCGCTGCGAAACACGGTTGATACAATCGTCTACAGAGCACTTGCAAAGCTAAACCCGGACTAATCAATATTAAGGTTCAATAAGACAATATTTTTGGAAGAATACCTTATTGCACTCAACAACCTCAGCGGTCTCAGATCTATCAAATGCGAAAAGACCCTGATATCATATAGGTGCATCTTGAGTATAAGTGTACGTGCTATATACTTTGTTCTCATACATACCGAAGCGGTATATGCAAATTTGAGGCGCTCCGAATCGACTTGACAACTACATGTTGCTGGTTTGGGTCCACAAACGTTGCAGTTACACGCTGTGAGGAAGCCGCTATCTGGTTCCTCAATACCTTCATCGCTGCATTTTGCAACAGTTATTCAAAATCCTGATGGAAACATAAGCTTGTAGCAGAAAGACGTACAATACATAGGAACATTCGAGGTAACGAAATGAGTGGCTGAGCTTAGGGATGGCTTCTCCTTTGTCCACGTCGCTAAAGAAGGTGATCGGTGCACCACCTTGTTCTCTCGCTGCACGCGTCCATTCACGGGATAATTTCTTACGTTGGGCCTCAGGCGTTTCTTCTGCTGGATTTAAAGAACGACTTGGCGTGGACATACTAGATGGCGACCGTATTATCTCCAGGGTGTCGGTATCAGATGTGACAGCCATCCGTTTGACGCGTTTCCGGGGTAAGGAGGGGTAATTCATTGATGCACAGGACAAATCATCGTCTCTGGCACGACCCTTGCCCTTGTCTATTGGTGTAGACGGCGGTTGTTGATGCAAGTGAGATCTTTCCGAAGGTGAAGGCTGGAAAGAGGGTTTCGAGGATGTCGCAAGCGCCGTATGGGACGAAAATACCCTCGAAACTGGGGTTTCTGGAAGACGTACAGGTTCATGACTTGATGGGCTTGTTAAAATCCCGAATGACGCGGAAGGAGTAGAAGGTGCTTGCTTAACCGAGTCTTTGATTTGTTTCTTAGGTACAGTTTGTTTTGCAGAGCTAGATGAAGTGACCACTGACTTGGGTATGTGTGCTCCTTGGGTTTTCGTCGGTTTTGTGGTCGACACCACGATGGCTGAAGCAAGCTCGGATGGCGGGGCATTTACACGTCCCGGGGGCTGAGCTCTTGATTTACTTGATGATCCCGATGCAGCAGCCCGAGATTGAGGCGTATTCGAACTAGCTGTAGATTGAACTGATGTCTTTGATGAACTCCGGGCAGTTGGAGTTGATGAACTATCCACAGAATTCATAGTTTTTTGTCGCACACTCTGCCTCTGGCTGCTCCTCAATGGGCTATCAGGGATTGATGCACCTTGGCTTGGCTGGTGAATGTGTGCTTGATGCTTCGCCATCAACCTTGCCATCTCCAAAATGCGGTTGGGTTGCTCCTCCTTCTGCGCACGCTCGAGTTTTTCGTCGTATGCCTGGCTGCGCAGGAACGTGGCATCGTTATGGATGTCAACTGTGGAAGGAATTTCGATGGCCAACGACTCTGCGGCAAGCAAGCGTCGGCGCCTGAGCTGTTGCCTGGTCCAAGGCTTGCTGTCGATTGACGAATGATTAGGGCTCTCCCAAGTCGTTTTGGTCCCATCCGAGCGCTGCCAATCATCCCACCGAACCTATCAACGAAGGAAAGTGAGCTTATAGAAAAGTATGAGGCCAGGTTTAATACCTCATGCCTAAAGAGCAATTAGTATACTGCTTGTCCTGAGCATTAAACGGTAAGACTTACTTGATATTGCCTTGCCAATCTACTTCTTCTCCAATAATCTCGTACCGCCAGTTGCCATCAGCATCAGCACCTTCATCGTCCCAAGGTTCATCAGAGGGTGTTGGGGATGGCTCCCATCGCGCCCTTTCAGATTCGTTAATGTCGTCTGCATCATGTCGTGGCATCGTATATTGTAAGTTCGATATGAGATGGTGTTTAAAAGATTGTTTTAGGAGAGTAACAAGCCTTTCCACGCGCCGCGTGCTCGTCACGCGAACTCGTCACAAACAGCCTTCATTGAATTCTGCACACTGCTTCGTTGAAAAAGGTTCAACGAGAATCCTTCAGTTCGCGTGCTTATGTATCAGTAGTCCAAAAATCTTTCTATACATACAAAATATATACCGACGCCACTCTCCAACAGTTCATATGTATCGATACATGAGAGGAATAGAAAGGATTTGAATAGGTAAAATCCAAATCATCAAAGGAACGGAAGGATGGCTACATAGGGATGACCCAGCTCCCATTATCTACTTCACCACACAGATAGAACAACCAGCTTACATATATACTTATACACCTGCCCCACCTGGCCTACCAGATTCCAATTAGTCCAGAACCTGTCGCAAAGACCCCCACTGCACCCAGGCCGAGCAAAAGCCAGACACCAATATCCCAGCCAATGCGTCTTCTGAACTGTTTCCGTTGCAATGCGCGCTCTTTGCGGAGGAGCAATTCGTCTGCGCCTACGCTAGGTCCTAATCCATCACCAGGGCTGCGAGGTGAACTCCGCCCTCCGGAGGGTGTCTGGAGCAATGGAGTGCGTGGCGCCGGTACGACGATTGCAAGCGGGCGCTTAAATGTATGCGTGAGGATGTGAACAGCCGCAGGAACAAAATAAGTGCTCGTAAGCACCATGAGTATCAGCGCGGCCGTCAGCGCACGGAAAACAACTGGCACAGAAGAAAAGTAGGAATCGCTTGGGGATTGAGGAGCGCCTGTAGAAGGGTATGGTGGAAGGAGGGCAAGACCAAGAGCGATGAAAATGGTGAGTACACGAGACACATTGAATTTTACTGAGCGCAACGCTGGGAAGAGCGGTGTGAGGGGCGGGGCGGTGACGATGAGAGGAGGGATGCCCAGAAGGAGAGTTGCAGATGCAAGCAGGTTGCGGACAGTTTGCAAGTGAATTGTCGGAAGACCATATTCCGAGGGCAAAGGAGGAGCAAGTGAGGGAATAGACGAAAGCACGGGAACATGGGTTACATTTAGGGCGGCCACGTTTGTGGTTGTTGTGGTATTTGTGGTATTTAAGGAGAGTGTGGTAGAATTGACAAAATTTGGCGGGATAGTCTGTAGCGGAGAAAGAGAGGACTGAATATGTTGAACAGGAAGGTATACAAAACAAAACAAATTTACTCACAGAGGCCGGATGGTTCAGGTTGGCGGCAAAAAGGACTGAAGGCAGTAAGGCGAGGACGGCAACAATGACGCTTACAAGGGAAATAATACGGAAAGAGCGCGAGCGTGATGATTTCGAGGTCGATATGGGCTGTGAAATACCTTTGAGAGACGTGTAGAGCGGAAGTGTCGAGGAAGAGCAAAATGCGAATGCCGAGGTGGCTGCAAAGTAATGTTAGCAGCTATACACGGCAAACGATACGGAAGACGTACCGAGGCCCTGCCATGCGGATCCGGCACCCAGCCATCCCGTCTGAGATTCTTGCAATCCGTGGGCATGTGCATAGATAGTGCACCCAAGCCAGGCGGTATAGGCGACAACAGACAGCCAGGTTGCATATACTACTCGCCTCGAGGCAAGGGACCGCGCATAGGAAAGATACGCTATGACAGTTCCAAGGACTAGCATCGTCAATATATATGTCATTCCCGGATGTTGATTCTTGGACATCAAGGGTTCCAGAGTGTACAGGGAATCTAAGAATAGTTGTCAGCGCAACCCCAGAGTTCAGTTGGGCCATAACTTACGACGCAAATAGGTCACGGAAAGCAGGGTGCTTATCGTCCCAGTCCCGGTCCGCACAACAACCCGTATGACCGCCCTCTGACGCTCCTTCCCTCGGCCCTTTGCCAGCGTGTCGAGCAGGATGTCTGTCAGATCGGCTTTCCGCAGGTAGCGGGCGAGCATGTACCATATTTGCCGCGCAAACGCAGACGCCAGCGCCGCAAGTAGCAATGCAGGAAGACCATACTTCAAGGGCAGCTCAGAATTAGGTAGTTCGAGTGCTCCGAGCTTGAGATAGGGCGCCAAAAGGTAAAGGAAAACGAGTGTGGGTGACATAGGCGGGAAAACGGCCGACTTGCGCGCTTCGAATAGCGGACTGACAATGTCCTGATCATCATCCCTGTCCTCTTCATCATCGCTGAAGTCGAAAGGATGGTTTCCGTCGTCGTCTTCGTGTACGAGAATGAGTGCTGCGGACGAGTCGAGCGCGGAGAGTGCGGGCTCGTCGTCGTCGGTGCCCGAGCTTCCAGAGCTGGAGGATGTGCTGTTCGAGAACGTCATGGTCAACGCCGGGGGCTTCTGGACGCTGCGTGCAGCAGCGGAGGCGGTTGTAGGTACATGGGCCATGAATGATAGTGGTCGAAAGCAAACCTTACAAACTTCATTTACATAACTAAGTACTTCCATTCAACCGATCACCATAAACAAAACCAACTAATTATGGAGGCTATAAAGTCTGGAACCGGGGTCTGTCATAGTAAAGTTTCATGGGTAAATCCTCGTATGTAGAGGCAGGAATCTATTTTTGTTGAGCTTTCGACTAGTTGGTTCCGATGTCGTCCTTCGGATCACTGTATTGTCAAGGTAAAGACTACCAGAACGATTGGTGTATGTACTCGAGTATAATATGCCAGACCTTTAGGGCTGCGCCGGCCCGTCCATGTCCAGCCGTCAGCCGTCTGACCCCGTCTTTTCGACGGCCGTGCCCGTACCGGGACGGTTGGCAGCCCTAGCCGTCTTCAAGTTCGCATACACATACTTTTCAGCCTTTATAGCATTTGTTCATCTTACAAGACATTCTAATTCGTGATTTGTGTAAAAATTTAAAAAAATAGATAAAAAAAGTAATCAAGAATCAAGGATGCGATAAACGAGTACAACGATAATCCGAGGTTCAGAAAGAATATTAAATAATAGCTGGCGTCAAAATCATACATAGGGATCTCAAGAACAAAGTTGGAAAGAAATCTCAAGTTGCAATCAGGGTCTATACTTCCGGACACACCTCGGAGGAGGAGCGCTTCGAGCCAAGGCATTGGAAGGAATGCAGGCCGCCATCTTCGCGCCTTGCTGGTAGTCAGCATAAGAGAGCTTATGAGCCTATTTATGAACTACTTGATTTCTAATCCTTACCGCTGTCATGGACTCTCGTATAGATTGTCTATGCTCGAAGAATTGCTCGCATTTGTCATCCGCTTTCGCTTGGATATGCGCAGCGATGATGATGTCGACCTCCGGTTTGAAGTATGAGTGTCTCATCGCTTGCCGAATGTCAACAAATTTAAACTTCCCTACGTTCACAGCATCTGGTCCGTTAGCCTCAATCCAAATTTTTCTTAGGGACGAACTATGGCAGGACTTGTCACGTACTAAAGTATGAGTCCGAAGAAGGAATGACGGACAACAGACGTGGCGTATCTGCTAATTCACTGATCATTTTGCAAACTTCTAAGCCATTTATCAAGCTTAATAAAGGCGTAAAGTTAGGATGAAAACATGTCAGAGAGTAAAGACCTGCTCACTTTTTCTTAGCACACTTACGGCATAACCTCAACCTAAGAGTGGGGTACGATTTAAGAGTTCTGTCCAATCCGCATGCCTGTCAAAATGGTTCTGAGGAGCTGGTGGAAGTGGATTTCCTTTGAATAACATACCATACAGAATGCCCCTGCTATGAGCATGAAGCTAACATACTGAGGTTCTGTCATATCAGTTGGACAAGGCGGTAAGCTAGCATTGGCGATACATTGGCGCCAAACAGTGGTTGCAGGCCGCCGAAGAAAAACGGTCCTGAACCTTTTATTGAGTCTCACGAAGGTAAGAAGGTCGAATGGGCCAAGATACTTTGCAATCTAGGATAGCAAGTTGAATATATGATAAGCAATATGTTCAAAAGAAAACTCGCCTCGTAAGTAAGATCCAATGGAAGGTCCATGAAGAGATGCAAGGGCGCTTTTCTCTGGGATTTCCCTTCGCCTTGTAGCTTTGAGGCGAGGCTAGCTTCAATTTGAGAAGCAATTCGTACGGATTTCCGCCTTTGCAAGTTAGGCGAAATCATAAGTTGAAGGCGTTCTGATCGGAATGCTCTTCAGAGAGGGCAGAATCATAGAAAATGACATTTCAAGCTCACTGTCTGTATCAACGATAAGGTCTAAACAACCACCAGAAGCTGGCGACTCGTGCATGATCTGGCTATTGTCTACTTGAAGATCAACTTGTAAATTGTACACATCGCCTGGTCCAGGATTTGAAAACATGGCGCTGACAAGGCCAGGAAATGGATAAACACTAGTGCTTGTTGAACTGAGCGCTTGAACGACAATCGAGTAGACGGCTGTCGATATTCACAGGTCCTTTGGATGTGAATAACCGAAAAAATGGAGAGGAGAGAGATTGGATACAGTGTGCGCTTTGAGTCATTTCCACAAATTGGGTGTGATCATTTGATCGCATCACTTGTGGTCCTAAAACCACCAATGAGTAGTAAACTAGACGGTAGACCGGGTAATAAAGTGAGAACGAAAAGTGCAAATAGAGCTCCGCGCCATTATAATTGGAGTTGTAAAGAGCTCGCCAATATTTAAGAATTCTGGAGCGGTCAGAAAACATCTCAGTCGTCCATCCGTGTGCTTCCAAACATTTTTCTCATCATATCGTATTCCACGCCGAATGAGAGTTTCTTTAAAATGAGGTATTGCGCTGATTAGAAAAAAGGCAGCGTAAGATATAAATTTCGATAACCATAATTATTGCGTACCTTTTAGCGCTGGGTTTTTTTCGCTCAACTGTCTGACTTGGTCGTCATAATCTTCAAATCCTGGGTTTTTACATTCCCTCATTGGGAGCGATTCGGGATAGTTCCTATAAGATGCCCAGCCTTCTATCTGAAATAGATCCGACAGCGTCACATCTCCTTGTTTCCATTTTTCGATGATAAGAGTTGCCAAATCCTCTGGATAGTATGTTTTGTCGGGAAAGCGGAAGATGACTTCACTCCCACATAGTGCGACTAGTTTTTGCAAGGTTTTGCAAATTATCTTGTGTGGATATTGATCTGAATTCCACGCGTCTGATTGACACTTTTTAGTGCAGTATAATGCAATGTTGCATCCAGAGCAGCGTTGGAATTCTCTTCCCGTAGTCTGGATCGAATTCGGGCAGTCTCGAGCTGAACAATTAAGATCGAAGCGTGCATTGCGGATATGGTCAATATCTGTTCGTGCAAGGCCGTCATAGATTGGGTCTTCTTTAGGAACGGCGGTGCGAACATGTTCGTCGCTTTGACTAACTTCCAAAGGTTGCTCCGGATGCGATACGGGACCATCGATGACTTCAAAATTTGCTGCAGTGTAAAATAACCACGATGGTTAGTTTTATCCTCTCCACTGATACTGACGACGGAAAACTTACCTCCATCATCATCTTCATCCTCATTTTCATCTTCATCCTCCGAGCTCTCATCGCTAGATTCCTCGACATATAGCTCACAGATTTCTGGATGAAGCAAGATGGGTGGTAGTGGGTCGATGTATAATCTCATGCGCCGATAAAAAGCTAAGCCACGTCTGGCAAATCGGACCCTATATACCTTGGAAGATTGCAGACACAGAAAGGGATCGTTCGCAACATAAGCAAGCAAGGAGAACAATTGGACTGCTTTCATTTCGCATCCATCCAGAACCGTCGCTTGTTGTCGAAGAGGTAGTGGGTCGTAGAAGTCTATGAAATATTGGAGGATAGGGCCAGTTTGAGTCACAAACGTTTTCCCGAAAGCTCGACGTGTCCCTTCGGCGCGTAACCGTATAGTCTCCCAAGTACGATCGAAAAGCCGTCGTCCAACTTCTATAACACGAAGGGTCAGCCCTGAATTGACGACACTTGGAATTAGAAGTGAACCGCATAGATCGATGCATTGGGTTGCAACAAGAAAAATGAGGTTATCGGGGATAAAATGAGACCATATGATAAAGCTTTGAACCAGATTTTCCGGGCCAAATGGCAACAGGTCCTCTGGGCAAGTGGGCCACCTCTTAGCAGTGCGTTTGGCGACAGCTTTACGATGTGCAAAACCCAATGCAGTCGAGACAACGACGAGAAGACTGTTGATAAAAGCGACGGATGATGTTTGTCTGTCGACACGCGTTCGGACTAACAAACTGCTTTCCATCTTCCGCCCTTCTTGATGATATGCCATTATTCTGGGATCGCTCAATTGACAAGAGCAGCGATTGAGGCGGGCAAGTAGCTGTCGCGTTTCGTCCTCTGTGCGTACAGCGAACAGAAATTGCATCTGTTCCCTCCAAAAATCTACATCTTGAGTGAAATTTGTCCAAAAGGTCTTGTGTCCAGCAGTGTCTTCTCCTTGTAAGATGCCTTTTGATGACGCGCCCAGAAGGCATCGTGCGCAGAACTGAGAGTCTCCGATGCCTGAAAAGAGTTCACTGAGAGAGTTCCTAGTGCTTTGGATAAGCGCCATGAGCGTCTTTTCTATCACAGAAGGATGTGGTGGCCCGGGGGTCAGTTTTCGCTCTCCGGCCAAAGCCGTAATTAATGCACGTGCCCATGTTGTTGAAGCGCTCACGACGTCACCATGGCGCTTATCTTAGTCTACTCAACTCAGAAAGAAATACTCCGGTTGAACGCCAGAACTGTTAAACTAAGTCGCAGATGTTGTATATGTTCGGATAGAATGTGATATGTAAATTACTCGAGGTAAACTAATGAATAAAGCTCAAAGTTAACCAAAGGTTGACCTCCTAGCCTTCGGTGGGTAGAGGACCAGTGAACACCATGGATGTTCCAGCCGGAATCGTGCCATACATTAACCTCACTGCTTCATAGTCTTCTTTGAATGGAACCTTATTCATATGAATATAACACGCTGGTAAAGTTCGTACTAACGTACTAGCATGAATAAACTCCAATTCAAATGAACCAGAGTTGAAGACGACTGTACCTTCCAGCTCTGGGTCCCTGTCGGTCAACTCTGATGTTATTCTGTTGTAGTCCCCGTAGTCAGGACTTCTACATTTTAACGTGGACTCGTCGGTACTTCGAAAAGGCTATTCAGAGCATGTTTAGCAGCACACTGAGCGTCATAACAGAATATGGAGCAGAACGTAGTTAGCTTGTCGCTTTTTAGCCTTTGGACGCACTCGAGACAGTCGAGGAATGGGTGCAACGGAGTCAGACATCTTGCAGAACCAAAGGGGGACGATTAGCTAACACCATTCTGCAGACAGTGAAGCACGCACCGAGGTCACCGACCTGTCGCGCAGTGTCGAGTATCGATACGTTTGCGCAAATAATATTTATCACAGCTAAATAACAGAATAACAGAAACAGAGAGAGACGGAACACAGCAAAAATTTGCAAATGTGTTGTACATGTCCATTACAGAGGGAGGGTATGGAAAGTATAGTACGAGCAGATAGACAAAGAGCGCTGAAGGGTGGATGCATGAATTGGTGGATATGTGTGTGGATAATGGAATAGTAAATGGATGTGTATACTACAACGACGCAAAAAAAAAATAAAGCATGAGATTTGTAAAAATATATATAATCACTTCTAACTCGAACCCCCCCCGAAATCCGCACGCGAAGCATTGGCGGCGGTGTTGTATTCATTTTGTTCTCCTTTCATTCTTCCTTCCAGCTTCATCAGAGATTTCACGGCTTATTCGTACCCACGTGTCATCACTTCTGCTGGTTCGCAGTTGACCCAAACGCAGTCGAACCGAACACAGACGGTTTATTGGTTGCTCCGAAAACGGATTGAGGTGAAGAGGCGGCAGGTGCACCGAAGGGAGATGCTGCAGGAGTTGTGCCCGTTGCAGCAGGCGTCGATGTAGCACCAAAGTTGAAAGTAAAAGGAGCAGGTGATCCTGAGGCAGGTGTCGCTGTCGCCGCAGGCGTGCCACTGCTGGCAGCAGGTGTTGAGGCCGGAGCGGTGCCAAACGAGAACTTCAAGGGTGCATTGCCAGTATTCGAAGCTGGTGTAGTAGTGGCGGCGGCGGAAGCCGTCGACGGTTGACTAGAAAAATTGAACACGTTCTTAGAATCTGCTGGCTTGCTGCTGCCATTCGACGTCGCAGCGCCAAAGGGATTCTGGGTCTGCGAAGCACCGGCACCGAAAGGAGAAGGCGTGCTCGTGTTCGCGCTACCGCCAAACATAGATTGTCCACTGGTACCCGCATTACCGCCAAACGCTGATTGTCCAGTCGAACCTGTATTGCCAAAGACTGATTTTCCTGTTGATCCCACATTGCCAAAAGCTGACTGTCCGCCCGACGCTGCATTTCCAAACGCCGACTGCCCACCTGCACCCGCAGCACCCCCAAATGCCGACAGTCCACTCGAAGCTGCACCCCCAAACGTCGACTTCGCTGCATCACCGCCAGTCGTGCCTGCACCGGGGCCACTAGCCCCACTGAACGCAGACGGCGCCGTGAAGTTGAACTTGATAGGTGCAGCTCCGCCACTCGCTACCGTCGTCGTCGCGCCAGCGGCTCCGTTAGTGGCCGAAGCAGGTGCTCCAGGGGTCTTGAAAGCCCCAAACGGTGACGCTGCACCAGAAGCACCAGCTTTATTGGCATCTGGGCCTAAAGCGCCGCTCAATGACGAAGCTGAAGGCTGAGCACCAAACGGTGACGGGGTGGGCTTAGCACCGCCGCTGCCAGCACCAGTAGTTGTACCAGTCTTGCCACCGAACCCAAAGTCGAACTTGGGTGTTGACGTGGCGCCTGAAGCTGCTGGAGCAGTCGTAGTCGAGGTAGGAGCGGCGAATGGGTTCGCAGGGGCAGCCGCAGCGCCATCCTTGGGTGCACCGAAGCCGAAAACAGAGGCACCAGTGGCAGGTTTCGGCGGCTCGTTCGACGCAGCGGCAGGCGCGTGCTGTCCCAAACGCGATAACAAAGATGCACCAGCAGCAGCAGCGCCTTCGTCCTTCTTCGCCTCTGTGCTGGTTGTGCTACCTAAAGGTGGTGCATCTCCGAACGAGAATCCCTTTGCCTGAGGAGCACCAGACGCTGCGCCGCTTGTTGAAGGACCAAAGGAGAAACCCGACGCCGCCACTGGAGTTGAAGGCTTCGTCTCCGTCTTAGGAGCACCGAATGGCGATGGGGCAGCTGCGGTACCTGGAGCAGAGAAGCTGAAAGGAGAAGCGGTCGATGCGGGCGCTGCACTTGTCGAAGGCGCGGTTTGCGGTGTGGCGGCGGCGGCGGCGGCAGCTGCAGCTGCAGCCTTCTGCTGCTCCGCTTCCTTCTCCTTCCTCTCCCTCTCCTGTCTCTCCCTCTCTTGCCTTTCCTTCTCCGCCTTTTCCCTAGCCTCCCTCTCCCATCTCGCCTTCTCCTGCCTCTCCCTCTCTACCCTCTCCGCCCTCTCTTGCCTCTCTCGTTCCTCCTTCAACTTCGCCTCTTTCTCTGCTTCCTTCTTCCGATTGGCCTCCCGAATCTTCATCATCGCCCGCGCCTCGTGCTCCTGCTTCTCCCACTTCGACCACACCTTCAACGAGCGCAGGGTTCCAGGGCCGCTGGCATTGGTACTATCGTAAAGCCCAGGGCTCGAAGGCACCTCTTCGTTAGTGATCAAGTCACCCGGCGAGCCACTGACGCTCGCGGCGAGATTGAGCGCACGCGATGTAGAGGCGATGCGTTTCGCAGTTGGTACTTGTGAAACATTGAAGGGACTAGCTGGTAAACCAGATGTTGCGATAGAATGACGGCCCAGCCTGCCTCCATGTATAGGAGTCGAGTAGCCGGCGTTGACGGCAGGGATCTGAACACCAGTAGAGGGCGGAGAAGGTGGTGCAGGCGACATTGTAGGAGTGGTGGTGGTAGAGCTGCCCCAGAGGAGATTCTTGCCTGTAGGGTTCACGCTGGGGAAGGGCACAGAGTCCTGTTGCGCAGACTTTATTTAATTTATTAGCGTCGACATGGATGTGATTGGGCAAATTTACGTACCAAAATATCCAATGTGAGTTTTTCAGGAGGAGCAGGAGTTGGAGAAGGAGTCTCATCCTGCCATGCGAGCATATGCTTAGCCTTCGCATCCTGATATTCTTCCTCGGTAAGCCATTTTTCGACACATACTTGCAGATTTGCGTCGCGATCAGGATGCTGAGAATCCTTGGGCTGGAAAAAAAAAATACTTGAGTTAAAAATGCGTCAGAAACAAGAGTAAATTTAATTAACTCACCATTGGATATTTCTGCGTCGCCTTCTTCACAAGGGCCAATCGTAGCCTTTGGAAATTGGGGCCAACTTTGTACTTGATACCATTGCTCTCCCATTCATCGCCCACATTCCGTCCATTCATCCTAACAGAAGTGGACACCGAGCCATCCATGGAGATATCGCTGCCACCTTCCTCTTCTCCCTGACGGCGCTCGCGCCGCAGAGCTTGAGCCTGCCCAGGTAACAGCGAACCGCGTTTGCCTTTTTTCCTATTGCGCGACGCACTCGCACGTCGTTCAGGCGAACTCTCCCCACTGAACTCATTGCCGCTGAATTCGTCTGATCGATCGCGCTTCTTGCCACGCGCAGAAGAGGGAACATCAGACTTCCTTCCAACAGTCCTCCTCTTCCGTCGCCGGCGCGCCTTGTCGTTCTCAAACTCACCGGCGCTGCCTGCCTCCTCATCTTCATCATCACCACCGAAAGTCGATCCAGCTTCAGCTCGGTCGCGTTTCTTCCCGCGCACAGATTCGATGTGCCTGAGATCAGGGACATCGTCAGCCTCTTCATCGTACGCATCGACGTCCATGCTTGAATCGGCCTTGGAGACTTTGCGGGCGCGTTTTCCGCGGCTGCCAGATGCTATGGGACCACCTTCCTCGTCCTCGTCCTCATACTCATCCACTGCACCGCGTTTCGAACCTCTGTGCCTAGGAGCATCCTCATCGTCCATCAGCTGATCCTCAGCCTCGTTCTGAAGTCGGGTCTTTTTCGCCTTTGCCTCATGCTCTTCATCATCCATATCTTCATCATGTTCAAATGAACGCTTCTTGTCGGTGATTCCGGATTGCTCCATGACATTGATGCGAGCACGCTGACGCAATAACTTCTTGGCTGGCAAAGGAGCATGTGTGAATTGTCCGTTTGTCTGGAGTTCTTGATATGATGTTGCTTCCGCACTGTGAATAGAGCCAAAGGTCATTATGTAAGCACAACTAAAGCAACTTGTGGCACGCACAGGTTTTCCTCGTCATTCCGCAGGTAAGACGGTGGGTAGGGATTTGCTGACTCGGACCTGTATGCACCGGGGAAAGGGACGACTGTGCTTCTCCTTCCTGCGTCCGTTCTTTCCACAATCCCTAAGAAACTTGTCAGCAAGTGGATTTAACAATAAGACGGATGGAAAATGTGCTGAGATCTGCGGAACATTAATTTTATGAGATGAAGTTGAACACACCTGAACGATTACGAATTGTTTGTTCTTGCGACGTCTCGCGCAGGTCCACGACAGCGGGCGGCGCGCGCCTAGGTTTCGGATTGTGCTTCTCTTCCTCCTGCGCCCGCCTCACAGCGTCCGCGTATGCCACGTTAAATGGCCTCAAATCGTTGTCGGGAATGCCGTATCGTCTTCTAGTTTGCCTGTTCCAAGTAGACGACAAAAATGAGGGAAATAAAACAAACACGTAGCGCGCAAAAGATGAGAGACATATTCAACCTATAAAGAAAAGAGATGACTTACAACTTCAACTGACGTTCCCTCCAGACCAGCACGCGCATCCGTAGCCTTTTACCAAGGACGTAGAGTCCACATAGAGCGATGGAGTACCAGAAGACCTGGCCGAACGTAAGAGACCAGCCGCCGGGTTGCACGGGGCGGTTGTCTGGGATTATTGGCCGACCAAAAACATCTGTGGCATCGGGCTCCATTGAGAAAAGGGGCTTGGGCGAGGAGCGCTGCGGGGAACGCAAGGGCTGGTGGCGGAAAAGCAGCAGCGGTGGTGGTGGTGGTGGAAGGGAAGGCGACGAACGCTGACAGGCCCCGTGCAATCGTTATTTATTTGGCCCTGTTATTTTTCGGTGCCGATGGCATAAAAGCAAATTTCTTTTGCTTCGTTCTCTCCTTCCTGCAACGACGACGACCTCAATTAATCCAACCTTTTTCGGACATCTTTTTTGCCTCTTCAGGCTTTGCTTTGCTCTTTTCTGTTTGCTTGTCAGCGCCCCACATACATAAGCCTAGGGACACGGCTTCCAGTGCCTTCGTTGCCTCAACTTGTGCGTGGAAGATGGAAGGGTTCTTGGTCCACGCTTGAGTGTCCAGCTACTTTGTAGCTCGACATGGCCATTCGAGTACTAAACCGAGACAACATCCCTACCGTATAGTTTGTAGACGTTGTCCCGTAGAATAGAAATCAAATCAATGTGCCATTTCCACAACGCAACGTGTTCTATCAACGATTCGCGTCTTGTTCCATGCACACCGGCGCCTTGGATTTTACTGTGGTCCTCGAGCGTTGGCCCCGAAATCGAGGTGGAGGCTGGAGTAACGACGAGTAAGGATTTCACGTGGGAAAGTTTGTGTGTTTTTAATAACAGCCGACTTTGGGGGAAGAATCTTCTCCGCCAGTCACACCCTTCTCTTCTCTGTAGAGTACCATCATCTCCTCCTTCTCCAATGGCCACCAAAATTGTCACCCTCGAAGAGCTCCGTGCCAACAAGACGCGCAGCAAGTTCTACATCCTCATCCACGGCAAAGGTATGCGCGCCCAGCCAATCAGCTCCCTGCCGTTTCATACAGCACCCCTCTCACCACTTCCTTTGTGCAGTCTACGATGCGACCAAGTTCATGGACGAGGTATATTTTATTTTTCAATTCCAATATTTGCATGTGCTGAAGATGGTATCAACAGCACCCCGGAGGTGACGAGGTCATCCTTGCAGAGGGCGGTACGTGGCACCAGCTTTCGCTTGTACGCGCCTCCGCGGCGCCCGAGCACCTGCTCACCCTGCTCCTCCCTTCTTTTCTTCTCATATCCAGGCCAAGACGCCACTGAGGCTTTCGAGGATGTCGGTCACTCCGACGAGGCCCGCGCTCTCCTCCCCGCCATGCTCGTCGGTGACTTTGAGCAAGGAGCAGTCAGTACTTCTCTTATCGTTACGTCCGGTCTGCGATACTGACTACACATACCACCCATTTCACCTCCCTTCATATTCTCTGTGCTTATCTAGAGCTCAAATCTGAAGTCCGGTGCTGCCGCCGCCCAAGCTACCCGCGTAGCTGGCGCTGTTGAGTCGGGATCCAAGTGCGCATCCCATCCCACTACATTCAATTACCGGCATCTTACTAACCCTTCTCTCCTCACTTAACAGCCTGATGTACTTCCTCCCTCTTGGTCTGCTTGGTGGCTACTTCGCGTGGCGCTTCTACACCACTGGCTCGGCTTAAAAGACTATCGCTATCGTTTCCATACCTCCTTGGACCGTTACATACATAGTTTTTGCACCGATGTTGTTGTGTTGCTAGACCTCGTGGCCCGCCTCTCTCCCCCTACAGCCCGTGCCGGGACGTACCACTCAATCCCTGTATCCCGTTATCATCATATATCACCTTGCTTCGTCCGCTCACCATCGCGATGCATTATTTAGTTTCCCGTCATACCTTGTTACCCCTGCGCTTTTTTACACTTATTTGCAACTTTGGATAACCAGGGATAGAATACAATTTCTGGAAGTTGGTCAACTCTGTTATTATTGAAGAAAGGATGCTTGCTACAACTCTATGCCGGCCTTGCAAGTGCGTTCAATAACCTCGAAGTCGCGAAATCCGGTAGGTTCGCACCTCTCTTCCCAATGTGATAAACAATTCAGCAGCGTCTCGCTCAGTAAGTAGCGTGAACCCGATACTCGCGTATATTCCTGGATTCCGATTCACACCACCGCACATATCCTGATTCCAGAAGCTTCGAGCTGGGACTGAGAGGCCTGGCCGCCCCCAATCACCAGCCTGAGCTTCCTCAGCCCACTCCCACCGCACGCCGCACGCCCTTACCCACACACCGCCGCTGACAAAACGCGTCTGACAGAGGGTGAAGGGGTGTACGACACCTGTGACTACTCTCTCTCTCGCTTTCGCCGTTTTCCGGGCCTATCCCGACGTGTGTCTATTCTATCTGGGTAGGAGCTTTCACAAGTTTCGTGGCGCCAGATTACATATCAGCAGGTATTACGATCCGCCGCCGGGAGGCTTTCCACGACGTCGCGCGGTGCATTACAGGACAGGGATCTAACCTGGGAAGGTGAGGTCAGGTGCGGCAGCCCACCGCAAATGTACGAGGTTACATGTATGAGGACAAGCGCGACGCTCAACTCAATGAAAACTCTATATTTTCAGAATGAAGTCGTAAGAATCTCATATGTGTACACAGTACACGCCACTACTTATGTCATCTCGAATACATTCGCGCGAAGGTTTGAATGGCTGAGTTATCATGTGCGCAGAAGGTTCAATTTTACAAATAGATCTATCGCGGGAAAGGGCAAGGAAGGAAGGAAGGCTAAACGTGAATTGGCAGACAGACGGGTAGATAAGACGCGGAATAGCCGTAATGGTGGAAAGGGGTTGAGTCAGATGTAGAATGACATTGACAGAATCTTGAAACAGCTCTTTCTAAACAAAGTATGTACAGACCGCAAACGCAAAGAAGATACAAACACTAAGGTTAAATCCGAAACGGCTACATGGGAAGGACGGAAAAAAATATACAGTCAGGATAAATGACAGAAAGCACCTCCACCCGCCAAAGTTTACAATAACCAGAAAAGAATAGTACGACCACACACACCAAAAATATCGACGAAAACACAATCCAAAATCCGGTGATCTAGCAAACAACGGAGAATGCGGAATTGCACCACACATTCACTTCAATTCATACACATCATCCGCCCCACCACCGCAACCCCCATACCGCCCCACCCACATCCACTGCACACCTACGCTAGCCCAGCTTGGTTGTCTAGCGCAAGTCTGCAGAGAACATGCCAGGCCTCGAGAATTCATTCCAGAAAATCTACAGCCAAAGGAAAAGGACGCCGTTAGCATGACCTCATTTCTTCTCTCGGCGTTTCATTCGTATGAAAGCCGGAGTGTCAAATAAGAGAATAAGAAAAAAGAGAGGGAAGAGTAAAATGAAAGGCAAAAAAAGGAAGAAAAAAAGAAGAAAAAAATCCACTTCCACTCCCGCAAGTAAGAACTCACCAAACGACAATCCCTAATTTATTCAATCCTTCCTTCGCCGCTTCATTGCGAGCAGCTTTTTTCGTATTGCCACGCCCGCGTCCGTAAGGCTCGCCGTTAACCAAGACTTTGACATACCACACCGGAGTCGCCTTTGTGCCCTTGAGCAGCACATCTCCAGGCCTCATCTGTACATCCGTGTCGCCTTTCGCATTCGCCTTCGACTCCTTATCGCCCTTACCACTCGCGGGCTTCGCCTCCATGTTCACATCCCCATCCTCGTCTTCGGAGTCCGAATAGATCCACTCGACCTTCGTGTTCGTCTTCTGCAAGTGCTGGTTGAAAAGCGCTAGATGGCCGATGGTCGGCATGTTCATCAGCTGGTCTGGCTCGGGGTGCGGTGCACGCGTAGTAGCCGCAGCTGCCACAGCAAATGCTGCGGAAGGCAATCCAGGGTTAGCGCACAGAGCGCGGTGGAAAGAGGGAGGCAACGGCGGAAGACCGTGGTCCCGGCGGGCGATGTTGTATGCAGCTAGGGCGTAGGGTGCGAAGAGAGCGTTGATCCAGCGTTTGACGACCTCGAGACCTTGTTCGATGTAGAGACCACCTATGAAGGCCTGCGTGCAGCACAGGGTGAGGTTCGCGAGGTTAGATCAACGGGTGTATGTAAGTGGTTTGATGATCTACCTCGAACACGTCGGCTGAAGCATGATTCGTTTGTCAGAGATAACCTTAAGTTTAATTAAAAATACACCGACCTCGAATACTGGTTGAAGCGCGGAGGGTGATCGCCTGTGCTGGGTGTAGGCGAAGACGATCGGGAAGTCTGTACTTCACGGATCTGCACAGTAATAATATCCTTGTCAATAATAATAAAGCTAGCAGCGACTCAGAAAATACATTTCGGCAAGAGTTGGGTTCCCCACAATCATAGCGCGTATTTTCTAGCGAGTTATGCCGTAAATCAGTAACGATAAAACGTGCGTGGGTGAATTAGACAGTGCCTCACAGTGGAGGGGCCAACTCGTAAGCCCGGGAACATATCGATAAGGAGGCTAGTGATGACCAGTCCGAGAACGGTGTCGCCCAGATGCTCGTATCTAGAGAGCAGAAGGAAAGATCTCCAAGTTAATCCAAGAAGCAGGAAGTTTGCAATGCAGGAGACAGTTACTTCTCGTTATCAGGGCTAAGATCACTTGGATGATCTTCGAAGACATGGGTCGGGCGGGCATAGAAGCTGCGATGGGTGAACACTTGCTGCCTGACCGCCGCTGAGCGAATCTCGGGAAGAGGGGGAAACAAGGATCCATCCTGGCCAAAATCTGGTCTGCAGCCCATGTCGAGCGCGAAATCAGTGTCGAGCGCGGATTTCCGCATTGCCTGCGACGGACACTCACTTAAGGGTGACAGTCATGTTAAATAGATCTGAAAATAATGAATTGTGGCGCCGATGAAGCGTATTGGGATGGATATTGATGAGGTGACCAAGACGGATTGCAGAAGAATAGCGCGCAAGCCGCTGTACTCTGGGGATGGTAAAGAGCATGCGACAGTGGCCCTGAGTCATCTTGGATGCTCCTTGTATCATTTCTGGTACATATTGAATCGCAACTTGAACTCCGCACCAAAAAGTTGAGAGGCAGAACACAAGCCGACGCCAAATCCTCCCAGAAGAGAGATTGTTGGAGATCACGTGATTCGTACTTCGGGTCAGAGGGGCGGGACGCCGGCGGGCAATCCAGACCGGGCAGATCCTCAGAAAGTGAAAGCCGGAGGTAGTAGGAGCGACACATTTGGGGCGGCCAAGCTTCCAACGACGATGATATCCTTCACAAATCTAGGCTTGAAGGCATGCTGGAGTATTGGCCGTCGAGTGTCAACGTAAGTAACGCTGAGTTCATTCTTACCAGCTATGTCCGACGAATTAGCGAGGAAATACTCGTCTTCGTCTGCAGCCACTCACATCGCCGAAAATCAACATGGACTAAAATAGACGAATGAGAGCCTCATGCACATGCACCTGCGTCCACGAGCGTAGATATCTTTGGATCGAGAAAAAGACGCGCCGAGTGACAGTCTCTTAGCGTTTTGTCCAGCTAGACGGAGAACAAAAGGGTTGGATCGGATAGAGATGCTTGACGAATTGGATGGTTTTTGTCTAACAACAGATGCCGACGCTTGGAGTAATCGTGGCACCAAAGGCTCGCTAAGAACGAGCCGTTTGAAGTCGGTGATAAAACAAGACATGTTCAAGAACAGAAGTCTCCCAAGGCTGGGAGGCCTTTGGAATGGTCAATGAAAGAGTCAGAGAGGTGAAAGGAAGGATTTTGTCAAAGGCAACTTCCGAAAATGTGCAAATACACTCAAACACGGCCGCCGTCCATTTTGTCTTCCAACTTCCATGGCGCTCATCCATAACACCACAGAGCCACTCAGCAACCTCTTTTCAGATACAAAAAAACTGCCCTTACTGTGTGCCGGGTGTCCTTGGTGTTGCAAAGGCATCATATACGCAGGAAGAAGCAAGGCTTGGACAAAAGGCTTCTGGTCTAAATTGACTGGGGCCTTTGGAATTCCCTGGTGCAATTCATCTTCGCCGAGCAGACAGAGGAGCAGACAAGACATTTACTGATGAAACTCGACTCCTGCTCATTCCAGATGAGCGATCCCCATTAACAGTTTTTTCATCATCCCCATATTTGCTTTGGAATATGCGCACGTTATAACTGAAGCTAAGAGGACTTCTACGAAATGGCCAACACGTTCCGAGGATCTAATTTCATTGCAAAAACATGTACCAAAAGTCATGGCTTCAGTGCTCCACATATATTTATGGGATGTATACGATCGAGTTACTTCGATGATGATCAATGTCATAGCCTTGTCCTCCATATAATGGGTTGACCCATCACTCGGTTTGTCACAGCCTGAAGGTCGGCCTGCGTCACCTGGACTTGGGTAATCCCCTGGGCATTTGGATTGCGCAAATTTCCAGCGTAATCAAGAGGTACTGTCTGGGGACCCTGGTACCAGTTAGTCATATCTTGAAGGAATCCTATGGTATTATCATGAACATCCAGGAGCAACTGATTTATCCATTGAGTGTAGATGTTAGTTTTTGAATTGGTCCAAGCAATGTTGCCCAGGTTCAAGCCAGGTGGGCGATTAGGATCCTTTACCCATAATGTAAGCCTAAAGTGGTGCCAACAAAATAACCCGAAACATGACCTACGTTTGAGTATCGCTGGAACCAATTCAACCTATAGTGCAAATTGAAATTTCGACTGAGGATGCAAGTGCTAGAATAAGGACTGTTATCACTTACCAAACATTGTTCACGCAGGTGTGCGTCATGGAAAATTGAGAAAATGCGACACCGCTATTTAAGTAGCTCATCACACCAGCTGCCTGTTTCTGTCCTTCAGCATTTATCAATGTGGAGACGAAGGCATGAAATTCTCACAGCACGAAAGACGGCAATCTGTTTCTGAGGCGCGTATCCAATAAAAGGATCGTGTGACCGGAACGTTATCCCAGCGACGGCCTACAAGTTCAGAGAAAAGGATGTGAATATGTGAATATGTGAATATGATTAAGCGTGTTGAAGTTGCCTACACATGCTTTTGCTGCGTTCTAATCGCCGGAAATCATGTAAATGATCACGACCGTATTTGAGGGGAAGGATATGTGCTTACAGCAATATTCTCTAGCCACGCCATGCGCGTTGCGTCTGTTGTCGTGAGGTCAGTGCCACGCTGAGAGCTCGCGGGAAGGCATCGCTGGAGAGATGTGATGACACTTTGGCCATTCCCGCCACCTTGAGGGAAATACGGGGTCTGGAGGTATGTGTTCGCCCAACTACAGAATGAGGGTGTAGTGGAACTGAACCATAAACCATTCACATTTGTAGCGAGGAAATCAACAAATAAGGAAACTAGAGACAAAACTCTCAGCTTTGATCGCAAATACAATCAATTAGGAGTTCCAGCTTACGCATTTGCAGTTCATATACATGCTCTCTTCCATAGTTTTTACCCCGGGCCTGATTTGAAACTTGAGGGTTGCTTTTCATTGAGTAATCAGAGATTAAAGTTGAAGCCGAGTCTAGATCGAAAAATCCGATGACTTTGGCCGATGTGTAGGCGGGTGCATTAATATTGATTGGGTTTGCACTACCAGCACAAGTGTTGACGGTGACCTGGTTGGCAGAATGTTACTAAACATTTGTTTGAGGCAAGTGATAGTTTGTAGAAGTACATACACTTCGGAGGTCGTGAATATGCGAGATATCTGCAATTCCAGGTCAAACGATCGATCAGAATGATATACTCATAGTAGAGAAAGCCAAGTACATACTAAAGACAGGTATATCTGTGTCATTAGCAAAGTCACGCCGTTCAAAAGCATCCTGAAGGGGTACAGTTGACACTAGAGAGACTGTTGAGTACACTTCACACCCGCTAACGAACGAGGACTCACAGTCGTCATATGGGTCAAAGTCGGTTCCCATGCCTGTATCGGCGCCTGCAATTTGATCGCCCACCGCCGGACAAAGAAGGTTTCCTTCAGCAATGTCAGCAAATACGCATGCTACTGATGAATATAAACCTACCTGGTATAAACGGGACTGAGCGCTTTTGGTGGCCTGTCTGGTGCTTGACAGGCTCAATTATCTTTTCGACTCCGCCCTTGGAAAATTCTCGAATGTAAGCACCGCGGCGCTCAATATTGGGTGCAGGCGACAGCTTCATGTGCGAATACGGCGTGGACGAAAAATTACTTATTTCTCGCGTATCCAAAGACAAAGGGCACTAGAAATCCCCAGATGAATAAGGTAGCCTAGGTCAATTAAAGAATGAATTCTTACATAGCCGTTTGGAGGATAATTGTACTTGTCGCTGAAGAGAGGGAATACAAGAGGTCCAGTTTCCCAGAAGGTGAGGCTGAAGGAGCAATGAAGTTAAGTATCACAAACGCACGGGCAAGAATCGCGCACTGTACCTTCCCGTGATCCCAGCGTCGCTGTGCAAGAATTAAATTCATCATCTGGGTCGGAAGTGTTTAGAGACTCACAACTCGACGGAAAAATATGGATTGATGCAAATGTCGGGTTTCTGGATGTTAGAAACCGAACCGGAAATACTGATCCCACCGCCAAGATCTATATCAACACGTAAATCGTCATAACATGACATATTGTATCAAAAGAACTCGCCAGCACGAATGAAGGCCTGCCACACCCCATTTAGCAAAATTGGAATTGAAATCGAAGCGCAACTTACTTGTGCATCCACCAGAGCACCTCCCAAGATGCTGATACCCATCTGGACTTGTGGAACGATATGAACTGACAGATCGCCATGCAGATCGACCTGCCAATTGATTTCAGGAATTGGTTTGTTAAGTGGTGGCGATACAGAGGTAGGGTTCAGTCCGCCGGGAATTTGATCTGAGGTATTGCTTTTGCCCAATGCAAAGTCCACCTGTTCTTGTCATATAAGGGAGACACGATGGATTTATAGTTTGTGTACTTACGCTGGGAAATTCGTATGAAAGCGACGCCGTGAATTCCCTGTTTAGCGTCGTTAGTGATATACGAGTATGACTCTGAAGAAAGATAGCGAACCCTGAGATTGACAGCTCTCCGGTGATGTAACCCTCGAGAACAAGTGAAGGTCCTATTCTGCGCCAGGCTGAGGCGGGGATGTGACGAGGCAATGTATTAACTCACGTTAAAATTCCAGGGTAGTAGAGACCTGTCATAAAGCGTGTTTATATTGACCCGCATTGAAAACCTATACTTCTACGTACCAGGGAATCCAAACGACGCCAACTGAACCATAGAGGAGTCGTATGTTACCGAGGCTGTTCCTTTGACAGTGAAATCGGCTCTAGCATCGGCGTTCGACGCTAACATTGGGAGTCAGATTTGATAATAATAAAAAATAGAAATAAGGCGCACAAAAGAAGAGATATGCAGCCTGGACACTAGGCGGAACAATTTGTCCTTGGAGATAGAATCCATATCTCGCGCTGAACTCTAAATACAACAAGTCAGGAATCATATCCTCCGTGTACGATAGCGAACGCAACATACGAGCACTGCCGGATACTTCAATATCCATACTGCTCTCGAAGGCGGGGGGGCCTGGAAAGACTGTGTCAAGGCCTACCCTTTCACTCCTAGAAAAACACCATCTTACCAGGACAAGATTCGCTTTGCGAGAAAATGGGATACGTGTCGGACCATAAAAATTGTCGAGTCGTTGTTGACTCTGACTTCACCGTGTTGAGCTTGCTAAGCCAATCAACGAAGGATCCCCACCATCGCCGGGCAAGAGTTTTTTCTTTCCAGAGTCCACGTTCTTGTAGCCATCGTCTTCGCTCTGGTGGTGAGTCTACAACACTATCCCTATAATCATTCCGAGTCATTATATAGGGACGCGGCATGTAAAAGTGATTAAACAAACCAGTAGTCGGGAAGATCGGAGACGTCGACCTACAGTGAACTACCATCAGCTCTCAGCATAAGAAACGATGTTCAAATTACTTACGCGCATATACACGGGGCCGTTAGACTCGGGCTATTGGTGCATAACGACAAATCAGTGGGCAATTCAAATACGATACAAAGAAATGAGTGTTCAACATACAATAGCCAAGAAGTTGTAGTCGAAGCTCAATAGATGAACCGATTCTGATGCAGGCTTGAGAGAGTTGTGCATTGCAGGAAGGGCGTTCTGGTCAGAATGTACGTCTAAACCGACGACTCGAGCATAAGGGCCTTTGCCACAACCGGAAGGCATTTTGACAATTGTGTGCTGCGCTTGCCCGATGAAAACATGACCACAACCAGTGCCTGATTCATTCATCGGTTTTGAGCAATACGCAAGCACCTGCATAAATATATAAGTTCAATATGATATTTTCAAGTCGTATTAACTCACCTGTTGCGCCTGGTCGCTTGTAGGATCGCAACCAACGATAACCCAATGTGATTCAATGGCCAACGAAGAGACTGATTGAGGATTTGGACTATCTATAAATACCTCTCCGAACGGAGTGTTTTCCTCTACCCATGAAGATTAGCTTAACTTGAGTTAAAAATCTCTGCGTATAGTATACGTACCTGCAGGACCCTTTTCAAGATTTTCTGGAACTCTCGAATCATTTTCCCAAGCTGATGACGATGGAGGTGTTCCAAGATCGGTATCAATATCTACGGTGAAAGTTTCGGAGCCCTCTGGGACATTTGACGGGAAAATGTCCTCGAAAGGAACAGGAATAAAGTCGGACCCTGAAAAAAGGAAACTTTATGGCGTGAAACTGGAAGGTAAAGCTTCACCGCTTACCAGAAGGATCGCAACAATATGATCTACTGCGGCCACCTATACACGATCCCGATGCATCACCCTGTGGATCCGTCACTGACAAAGATACAGTATCTGAGTGAAAGGTAATAGCCAGCAATATGGCCCAAACTCACAGACTTGTACTTGTCCAACTTCGCATGCACTGTCTAGGCCTGTATCAACAGAAAACAGAATGACTTTTTCAGCATTTCAGAGCGATGAAAACTATAGAACCAAACGCACAAAGAGGCGGCGTTCCAACCCACTTGCAGTTCTCATACGGTACTTCATTTATTAATGTCTCGTTAGTGTCTGTCTTAAATGCCATATAGTTAAAAGCGCACTTGGATCTGAGCAGCAGAAGGGCTTGACTTGGCCGACTGGGCATGTTGGAGGACAGAGTATCTCGGCGACTCCTGGAGGTGGTGCGCAAGTGACGTTCTGCCCAGCATACTGTCCACGTGTTCCCACGGTAACAAGTACCGGCTTTGCGCTGGGACAACTTGGCGCGTCCGACGTGCAGCCTGGCGGTAAAATATTCGGGTGAGTCCTGAGATATAAACATAGCCTTTACTGACCGAAAAATTGACATTCGAGATTTGGTAGCTCGAGATTTGTCTCGCAACATAGCGCTTGTTCACCCAGCAAGCAGGTGAAGTTGCCATCGCCCACGGGATCCGTTGCTAGAACTGCCTCCCCTGGATTACAGGACGGATTGCATATAACGGATTCTCCTCCACGCCACATACAGCTCGTAGGCGCATTACCAGCCGGACAACATAAAAGAGCGCGCTTGTCTAGATCGCATACTTCGCCTGGCAAAGCTGGGTTCGTGATCACTGAGGCGATGGAGCTGCGCAAAATCAGTGTTTTGATTACACTAGACAAACGAAACCGGGAAACATACACTTTTCCATGACCACAAGATGTCGCGCCACAAGGAGAGACCGTGCATTGGTCACCGACTTCCACTGTTCCGCCAGCAAAGGCGGTAATTCCGGGAAACAGATCCGTCATTGCGGTATACTTCGTGTCATCTTGGTCAACGGACCAGATCATGGTACCGCCTATACAATGGTCGTTTGCGCTATGGTTTGACCAATTATTTCCGTTCAAATAATAAGCATGGATGGTACTCACTAGTTCATCTTGAGCGCGAATGTATCCTTATCGTCATAACTGACCCATTGGTTTCTGAAGAAAGGCATGATATTCATTTCTCATAGAAAAAAATGGATACTCACGTATCCCAAATGATATATTTGACAGCAGCTACTTCGTCAAATATGAGTTGAGCCGAACTTGTCTTAAGGATTGTCTGTATTTCTGAGAACATGAGTGTCCCGGCATTGTTACTACATGGCCCCGCTGTATCGTATAGTAAGTTCGTTGTTACTCATTCATTCCGATTTGGCACACACACCTTTTCCACCAGAGGCCCACGGACAGGGAGGATCAAAACAGCTGGGCTCTGAAAGCGTAAACGAGCGACCGTAGAACCCCGTTCCCATGACCTGTGTGTAAAATATGGGCAACAGCTGGATATAAAGAAAATAATCCTTGACATACCATTTGCGAAGGATCCACTCCGACTCGCCAGAATAATTTGAACGCCTCGTCGATCTCCGTCACTAGTCAAAAGATGAATTTACTTTGCATCGTCGTGATGAAAATTGTGCTCTTACAATTGGTATGAGCACCTAAGACAAATCTTTTAAGGAGCTCTCAGCAACACGTCTCAAGTCAGATTTCCTCTAAAAAAACAAACCCGACGAAGGGCTTTGAATCATGTTAGGACATTTGGCAGCACCGAGTAAGTTCAGTTGATCTCACATCAATCCCATCCCACGTTCCTGACATGCCAAGTGCGGAATCAGTCTTGGGCGCTTATTTGATCAAACCACTTGTTCTTACCGTGTAGATCATATGTCCTAAAGGAATCACTATGTCAATAGAACGTAGCATAAGATACAGTAGAAGCTTACATGACATTGACCCAATCCGCATATTTCATCAAATTGGGGAGATCGAAATGTTGAAGGTACCAATAGGATGACGGCGCCGTGCTAAAATGAAGTCAATTGAAGCTCGATTAGGAAGGTAGTGTTGGACTGACAATGTCAGGCCGTATCCGTGCGGGGTGAACGCGGTCTACATAATGTAATGATGAGTCTCTTACTCGAACAAGATATAAACTACAACCTGCTTACCTTCACGGCTTTCATGAAGGTGACGTAGTTTTCTGTATCGCTTGGGATACCACCTCGATCGAAAGCGCCCGGATACTATTAATAGAATGTGAACTTGGACTCTGAAATTCAAAGCAGAATGCGCCTACCTCCCAATCAATGTCAATCCCGTCAAATCCATATGTCTCCAGGACACTCAGGATGGAAGAAATAAACGTTTGGGTGTTCGCGGACGATGCAGCAAGGTTGGAGAATATGTTTTGTGTAGGCGGATCCTGCATTCAAAATTAAGCCTTTCTCAAAGGTTTCAACCCATGGTAATTTCGACTCACATTGAAAGTCCAGCCTCCGATCGAAAGAAAGACCTTGAGAACAGGGGCATTGGACTTCAAGTTCGTTGTTCTCGACCAGAGAGCTTCGTCCCCAGGATTCATCGGTACTACCTGGAAAGAGCTGCTAATCAGAGCGAATGCGAAGTTAACGTGGGTTAAACTAGTAGCGGGAATTTGCTCCGGAGTGAAGGCCATACAAGGCCTTTAAGAGGTATGTTAGCATGAATGTTCGTGAGTCATTGGCTCCGTTGCTTACCGAGATGCAGCCCAGCCTTCGTAATATCCAATGCGACGTGCCGTCGCGGTTTGCTGATCAGCTCCTGCAAATGAAGTCCAGTGATTAAAAAAAAATCGTCGGAAAGCAAAGCAACGCGTACCGCAAGAAGGTAGGGAAGGAGTTCCACAGTTCGATTTACAGCCATCTCCACAAAACTCGTCTGTGGTCCCGCAAAATCCAAACTATGCCGCAAGGAAATGAGGTCAGGATTTGAAGGAGATGTCATACATGAAGCATGCATACCTCGCTACAACAGACATCCTGTCGGTTTCGCTGTTAGTAGTAACAATAAATCGTTGAGTCTGATACATACTAATGGACACTACATCAATCATAAGGGCGTCAGGGTATTGATCAACATATGAAGTACTTCTGCACCTACCGTAAAATTGGATGGTGCCGCGTCTGGGCCACACTCTGCAAGCGCACCACAATTGCTCGTACAATTCTGAAAGTATCATACATTAGCACTAGTGAATCCGGGTGGGCAGATCAAGACATACTCCTCCTTGAGCGACGGGTGTGCAAAATGTCTTTCCGAATCTAGAAATTGAACAGACGAATTGTCAGTATACCACCAGCTATGTTTCGAGGAACTAAGATCGACCACGAACCCACAGAATCCGGTGTTTCCATTACAACAAGCTTGATTTGAACATGGGATATCTGGTGCACAAGATCCCAGTGGAAGGTTTGTCGCGTTTGTTGCCTGAGGATGGACAAGGTCGGTACGAGATAATAAGAAGAGTATCAAGCTTAGAAGAAGGAGACTTTTCTGAGGACTCCACCATAGCCTAGAGCACATTATTCTGAATGAAAGGGTGGCTCTGTCAGTACGGCCAGCCCAAGCTTGAGCTTTAATAGAATCCTCACGTTTGTAAAACCCATCGGGTTCGACGGGGCGATCTCGTTCCTTTTCACCTCTTCCATCCTTGCTTCTACTCACATATTGGGAAGATTATTCAATTAATATGTATTAATACAGCATCTACCACGTTGCTCGCGAGCTGACCAAAGCTCTGATTGCGCCGCTGTACGTTGGATTCAGTAAGTCCGTAAACTTCTCTCCGAGCTTGTAGGACCACGTTTGACTCGGACCGTTATGTCCACCTGGATAGGCGTCATCATACTTGATAAGTATCTTGTTTGAATCAAAAATATTACAATCACAGGACAAAAGGAGCACATACCAGTCGTCCGTTAAGGTAATTGTTACTAAAAATATTCCATGCAAGCATGAGGCCGACCCACGGCCGACCGTCAGCCGGCGCCGCCGGGCCTCATACTTCTCACCAACTTCGTGTCATTTCCTTCGTCGTCGGAGAGGTCCTTGTGCATATGGCGCGAAATCTCTTTTTGAAGCTCTTCGCAACGTCAAATTCTCGGATGAGCTGTCAATCAGAAGGAGGAACCCTTCATGGATTTGAAAGTTTGCGATGGTAAGCAGTACTGGTTTCACGCCGCATATACATATCATCGAGATTCTCCAGGGGAGTAGAACTGCTGTTATAGATTCCCCCAACTCGAAACACGACCATATTTTCAAGTAACAAGCGCTGACGTCGCCATCAACGCTCTCGCCATGCAACTTGGGTCTGGAGCAGTGCTCCTGCTATACTTCCTGAAAGACGCATTTGTGCTGGCTTCTGGCAGCAAGGAATCCTTCGTTCAAAAGCTACATGGCGTTAGCGTCGCACACCAACGCCTTCACCAGTCGCAAATGCTGGACCACCTTGCAGCATCCACTGCTGTGACGGGTGCACCATCTTTACCCTCCACGATCTTAGCAGCTGCAAGCGGTTTTCAGCTATATGCATCAGATAGTTTGCCTACATCGCCGGCACCTCCTAGTGCATGCGCGAACGCATTGACAGGAACTCTCAGCTGCGATCCTTCGGTGCAACTCATGGCGTCAGTAAACACTTTCCTTCGTTTTTGCTTTATAGTAACGCATTTATTAGCGCCAATGTATTCTTCAACTCGAGCATGCTGTCGACCCTCTGTACAAGTGCCTGCACATCTTCTTTGAAGACCTATCGCTCTGGGGTGGTTTCTGCCTGTGGTTCATACCAACTGCCAGGTCCCAACAACATATCGTATGCTCGTAAGCCATTAGGTTATGACACGCGTCACTGCAAAATAATGACCAAAATTCACAGCAACACTCGCTATTGACACACTTTCGGGACCATATCAACAGCAGTGCTTGACTGATACGTGAGGCACCGCCTTCTACGCGAGCGATTCAGATTTATAGACAACTGAATTCAGGTCATCTGGGTCGTTCTGCAATGACGTTTTGCCGACCTACAATGCCTCAGTTTCGGGCGTCTTGGGATACCCTCACAACGAACTTTGCACCTCGTGCGTCCTAGGGACCCTGCAGCTTACATTGGAGAATCCCTTAAGCTACTCTCAATCGACATTTAACACTCTTCAGAATGCCCTTGGCGCCTGTGGCTCGTAAGTTGGTCTATCGATGTTTGCAGTTCATCAATTAATTTTTACATAAAGTTCGTTCGACTCTTTCAATGTGACTACTACGGCCAGCGCTCCATTCGCTACAACGGGGCCAGGGACCATCGTATCTTCTTCGAATTTGACATATTCCCCGGCGTGTTACATTTCTGGTCGAAACATCACTACATCTGGAACCGGCAATACATGTGCATCCCTTGCGACTGAATTCTCCATCACGACTGCGGACGTCTTGCTCAACAATCCCAACCTTTCGTCGCTCAATTGTACTGCAGGTTTTGGCGCTGGTATTCCGCTTTGTCTCCCCAAGGTGCATGTCATTATTTCTAGTCTCTCGCGCTCGCTCTCATTCTTTCTGAATCTACAGGCCTGCACTCTCTATACCGTTCAAGCAAATCAAACTTGTCAAGATGTGGTTGATGATGCAAACCACCGCAATCTCAACGGGCAGAACGTGAACATCACATTCACTCAACTACTCAGGTATTGGCGCATCCTCTCGTACATTGCGCATACTAAATGCCACCTTTCTTCTTTCAAGTTTTAACCCAGAGCTGGGGAATGGTTGTTCTAATATTGGCGGTAAGATAGGTGCGGATATTTGCATCAGGTGCGTGATTCGGCGACAGTGCGTTTATGGCATGACTGACGGATGAGGAAAGCCCACATGGTGGATTCCCCTCCTTGGGAGATGCTCCGACTGATGTATCAAAACCTACTTCCACTATCACCGCTACCGCGTTCGTGTCCCAGAAAATCTCGATGCCATTGCAAATTTACTCATTCATTCTTTAGCCCGCCTCCAGGACAAACGGTACCTGGAACGACAGCGGCCTGCGGAGCTTGGTATCTTGTCCAGCCTAACAACTTTTGCACGCAAGTTGTTTTGAATAGTCAGTAACATTTATGATCATCTAGGTAGTAACAATTGACTTACTGCTATGCAGATTCAATCACATTGGATGACTTCTTGACGCTCAATCCAGAAGTATGTTGGAGTTACTCTTCGCTTAACTTTCACTGAATGCCATGTTGGATAGGTAAACCAGAATTGTACGAATTTATGGGCAGAGTGAGTACATTCACGTATTCAGCTCGACGGTCGACTCATTCAAAGCATATCAGTTATTACTATTGCGGTGAGCTGCGAATACCCTTATGTATCGCGACAGTTCTGATCGTGGCTCATTCGAAGTCGCACCATTCCCACCATTGACTGCAACTTCGGTGGCTCCTCCCTTAACGGCCAATGCGACCTCGTTCCGTTTCTTCAGCAGTGCCCTTCCTACTCCGGTGACGACTTCGGAGGCGTTTGATCCTTACCCTTCCGTCACTCCTGCTCCAGTATGTCTATATGCACACATGTACATCGTTCAGCATACTCAGCGCTAATTCGTTTATATAGGTTCCTACTAATCTTGCACCTGGAAGTCTGCAGTTTGGATGCAACTTCTATTTTGACGTCACGAGTATCGACAATTGTACCTCCGTTGAAGATCTGTCAGTTGTTTAATGCCTATATGATGACTACTGTCATTGTTAATCAAACACCTTTGCGACAGTTTCGGCCTCACTGAAGCTCAGTTCAAAGCATACAATCCTGAAGCCACTAAAGACTGTCCGACGTTGACGTCTGGTGAAGCTGTATGTGTACTTGTTTTTAATGCTACCGCAACTTTCGCGCCGGTACCTACAAATGTCGCACCGGGAACGATAACGACGGTAGGTTTACCCCATTATAATGGTGTAATATAAGCTAATGCTCGAAACCAGTCTTGCGAAGCATATTATACTGTAGTTTCTGACGATACCTGCCCCATTGTTGAAATGAAGGTAATCGCATCTCTTACTTGTGTTTCTCATTGGAAATATTCATCACTCGCACTAAACTGCAGAACAATGTCACCGACGCGCAGTTCAAACAATGGAATCCAGAGATTAACCCGACCTGCTCCAATCTTGTGCTTGGAGAGGCCTATTGCGTCTCAATGGCCTCACAGAGCAACTCGTCGAGCACTACGACGGCAATCCCTCCACCTCCGACTAACGTAGCTGCTGGAACGAATACAACGGTCCGTCTCTCGTAACACCGTATCTACACGCGTTCTGACAATTTTTATAGGGCTGCATCGCATACTATACTATAGTATCGGATGATACCTGCCCTGTCGTAGAAACAAAGGTATGCTTCAATGTCCATTCGATTTTTTCACGACTCAAAGAATTGTTGCACATCAGAACAATATCACGGACGCACAATTCAGGTTGTGGAACCCGGAGATCAATGCTGGCTGTACCAATATATTACTTGGAGAAGTAAGTGCTCCATCAATGCATATATTCGAAGGTGAAGGTAATGGACTTCGTTAAAAGGCGTATTGCGTCGCAATGGCTACCCCGACAATCACTACTATGCCTTCTAGATCTCCCACATCGACGCCCTCTGGGTCGCCCACATCTTCTCCGGGTTCTGTCCCCACTAACATTGCGACCGGCACCTGGACCAAGTTCGTCCTTTTCATTTCAAGAACTAGCAGAGATACGAATCAAAAGTCTCACGTCAATAATCCTACAGCTGTACTACGTACCACACTATCATATCCGGAGATTCATGCGCGACTGTCGAATCAAGGTTTGCTTCCTCTCTAGAGACATGCACGTAGGGTAAACATAATGATTGACTCTTCGTTAGCGCAAACATCGCCATCGCCGATTTCTTGAAGTGGAATCCCGAAGTTACCATCAACTGCAGTATGTTGCTTATCACGATAGAATTTCTGGTACTGAGATATAACTCTTGTAGACATAGATCTCGATGAGGTAGGATGATTAGGGTTCTCCGCCCTTCGTACAAATACTGACTGGCAGGATTGATAGGCGTACTGCACCCTTGGGCCGAATCCATGCAAAACTATACACACTGTTGCAAGTGGCGACTTTTGTTTTGCGATAGCTTCAAATGCAGGATTAACCACCGCTCAACTGATGGCGTTGAATCCATTCCTCGATGCGAACTGCGGTAAGTTGACCGTTCAGTCGAACTTGGTGATAATCAACTTTATATTGAATCAACTTTAGATCTTCAGCTGGGCTGGAACCTGTGTATTGCGGGGCTGGAGATTTTTCCGGGGTAGCGGGGTGGAGCGGGATGGTAGCGTGCACGCTACCCTGGTAGCACCCCGCTCCTCCACGCTACCTCTCGTCATTTTATCCAACAAATTGGCACTTAGAATTTACCTCCAATACGACACAGTTGCCTGTATAGCACACAAGGAATAGTATTCAATTTGTCTAGCCTTTTTT